>JASDQU011444664.1:30833-43424 GCA_032191745.1 Picea mariana
CTCATGAAGGTGTCAAGGTAGACCCTAACAAGATTAAGGCCATGATGGACTGGCCGATTCCCAAAACATTGAAGAATCTTAGAGGATTTTTGGGTTTGACAAGTTACTACCATAAGTTTGGTCGAAACTATGGGAGAATAGCAGAACCTTTAATGACACTAACTAGATGAATTTTCATGGACTCCAGAGGCAACTAAAGCTTTTAAACAACTTAAAGAGGTGATGTGCAAAGCTCCTGTCTTGACCACACCAGACTTCACAAAAAACTTTATTGTGGAATGTGATGCCTTGGGAAATGGCATTGGTGCTGTCCTAATGCAAGATGGAAGACCCCTGGATTTTGAAAGTTGGCCACACAAGGGAAAGGAATTACACAAACCCATTTACAAGAAGGAAATGATGGAAATACTACACACATTGAAGAAATGGTGCCCTTACCTAATAGGTAGGCACTTCAAGGTAAAAAGAGATCATGATAGTCTTAAATACTTCTTGGAACAAAGACTATCTTTAAAAGAACAATAGAAATGGGTGACCAAGATATTGGGTTATGATTTTGAAATCGTCTATAAAAAAGGGAAGCAAAATTTTGTGGTAGATATACTCTAAAGAAAGGATGAAGATGTTTAGGCCTTTCTCTGTGCTATCTCAATCATCCAACCCGATTGGATAATATAAGCAAGGGATGAATGGAAGAATGACGAAAATGTGTGGACTCTCATTCAAAGGTTGTAGCAAGATTTCAGTGCATCAGAGACATTTACATGGAAAAATGATTCACTATGGTACAAAGATCGCTTATATATATATGTACGAACTCCCAACTAAAATAAAAGGTACTATTGGAATTGCACACCTCTCTGGTAGGAGGGAAATCAAGATTTTTGAAAACCTACCATAGGGTCAAGAAGGTATTTTTTTGTGATGGCCTTAAAACTGATGTTCAAAGGTTTGTGGAATAATGTTTGGTTTGAAAATCCATTATAGTTGTCACTGCATTCATGGAGACAGTTCAAAAGCTACATGGAAGCCCAAAGATTATTGTAAGTGACAAAGATCCCATCTTCACTGGACATTTTTGAAAAAAATTATTTTCTTCTTTGGGTACTCAATTGGGTCATAGCTCATCCTATCATCCTCAATCTGATGGACAAACCGAAATAGTGAACAAATTCCCTAAAGGCTACCTTTGTTTCTTTGTCTCTGATAAACAAACACAATGGTTCAAATGGTTACCCTTGGCAGAATGGTGGTATAAAAATTCCTTTCATACTACAACAAAAATGAAACCATTTATGGCACTCTATGGATACCACCCTCCTTCCATCACTTCTTCTCTAAAAGAAAAATCTAAGGTTCAAGTAGTGGAAGATCACATCGAGCATGAAAAACCAGTTCTCCAAATCTTAAAGGACAACCTGACCATGGCACATAATCGCATGAAACAACAAGCAGATCAACATCTTAGTGAAAGAAGTTTTGAAGTAGGGTATTGGGTATTTTTAAGACTACAACCATACAAACAGATGTCCCTCAAGCAAGCCAAGAAGGATAATAAATTATCACCAAAGTACTATGGCCCTTATAAGGTGTTGCAAAAGATTGGTACTATGGCATACAAATTGCATTTGCCTACATCTTCACGAGTACACTGAGTTTTCCATGTTTCATGCTTAAAGAAGGTTATAGGTGACAAGATCCCAATTCAAACTATATTTCCAGAACTTGACGAGGAAGGAAAAATCATATTGGAGGCTGAAGCCATCACTGACACAAGAATTCACCAGCTGAGGAATATCTCCATTTCAGAGTATCTCATTAAATGGAGGAAACTATCAGCTGAAGATTCCACTTGGGAAGATGAGTCTTTTATACAAAAGCATCCAGAGTTACTCAAGCGTTGCAGACAACACTTGTCTCAAGGAGAGGGGCATGTTAAGCCCTAAATAATGGCACATTACCCCTTAATTGGGGCATATTACATTAGTAATTTTACTTTATTTATGTCGGCTTGGGTCCATTAGTTTTAATTGTACCTCCTAGTCTCCTATATATGCCAAGGATACATTTTCATTTGGAATCATCTTGTATTTGGACATTTATGTGGGTATAAGGAGGTTGCCCCCTCGAAGAGGCTTATTATATGAAATTCTCTCTTTTTCAAGGCGTTGAGTACTTATTCTGAGGTTCTTCTATGATTTTTGATATTTGGTTCTTAACACAAAGTTATCTTCTTCTTCATTTGAGAAATGTTATGATGAATCATGATCTTGAGATATTGACGATTTGACTGATTCCTTGAAGACCATGTCCTTTAGATCTGGTTGTTCTTTCCTAGTCCTCATCTCATAAGTAGTTAGAATTCTTGTTGGCCCTCGACCAAGTCTTGTGGAAACGTTGGTTGTGTTTGACCATTTTTGGGACTTCGACAGGATGTTCAAAGACATAGCGCCCATGCAAAGCGGAGATTGCGGGATCTCGCCCTTTTTGCAGGCTTTTTGGGTTTATGTAACGGGTATGGGATGTCGGCCCATGGGTCCTACCCATGTTTAGGCCCTTTTTGTAATGTATAAATAAGTAGCTAGGTGATGTAAGGAGAGGTCGATGGCTTAGTGCTAATGATAACTATGTGTAAGAAAATGTGTTAAGGCTTGTAGAGCTAAGTGCAAGCGTTTTGTAAGTTCTTGGTGTAGATAGACTGTGTAAGGCTTTGTGATTTGATCCAACTTGGGGAAGGAGGATCTGCGAGGTGTGTGCAGATCTTCTGTTTTAGGTGGAGTTGGCTTTGTGGCTTGGTGCATGTAAGAAGATTGGAAGAGACTAATAATAAGAGAAGAATATTGGTGGATGTAGCCCCAAACTAGGGTGAACCACATATATCCTGTGTCAATGTTCTTTGTGCTATGCTGATCATGTTGTTTATGTATTTATTTTCTTAGTGTAATTAATTGTGTTCTTGATGCATGATAGATAAGATCCATTGATGCGTAGTGCTTTATATATTAATGAATGCTAGATCTGCTCTGATGCTATGTGCTAATGGTTAAATATGCTTAGTCTTGGTTGTTACTATGTCGATCTGTAACTAGGTTTAGTCTGCCATGTGAATAAGAATCATAACTTACGACATATTGTTTGCTAAGTGCTCTGTTAAGTATTGTGATCACAGATCTGTGTTCCAGCTAGGTTGTAGACACTTGATTCCTGCAAGCCCCCTGCCTCTACCTTGGGTGAGACTTCATCTGCTTCGCAGGTGTTGCTGAAAGGGCCTTTAGTTAGGGTTTTGTTGGTGCACTGTTGAAGCGTTGAACCCTAGGTATGCCCCTGTGCCAACAAATGGTTCCATTTCCGGGACTTGAAATTGTGATTGCTGGGAACTGAAGAAAAGAGAAAGCTCTGTGCTTAGATCTATTTCTGTAGTGCGCAATATTCTACTTGACTTGTGAAGCTCTATGCTAAGAAGGGAACTAGATCTAAAGAAAAGAGGTAATATCTTAAATCTTTGTGCTCTGGTAAAGGTAAGATAAGTGGAAATTTTTGTTTCGAAAGTATGAATCTAGGTATGATTGATAGATTTTGTCATAGTCTGAAAACTAGGGCACAGCTAGAAGAAAGAAGATTTGATCTGAATAAATTTAATAAAGATAGTGAAAAATAAGTTATTCCTATGCATAGAAAGAATTTTTGGACTAATAAGTGGATGCAGGAACCTAGAAAGAATTTTTGTAGATTGTAGGTCCAACATTGTGATCCCAGTGCACAGTACAAGAAAGGTTGGGGATCGTTCAAGAGAAAGAGAGGATTGACACTATGTTATAGTTGTAGAAGATCGAGACATATTTCTAAGGACTACCCTGGTACAGGTCCTATTTGTCTTTGTTGTAAATATGTTGATCATGAGGTTTTGGATTTCCCTAGAATGATTTCTAAAGTTGAAAAGATGAACATGAGACAAGAAAACCCTGAAGAAGGTCAAGAGACTAAGGATATGCTCGAGAACCAGAAAGAATCAGAGACTATATTATTACAACTGAAAGAAACATTGAATGATCATAGATACATCAATTTACCAGAGATCTTAAAAGATAAGAAGTGCATAGAAACAAGAATAGGATAATTTGACATAGACTATGTTCTAGATGAGGAAACACATGTGAATATCATGCCATAAAGCACTTGAGAAATTTTGGGAAAGCCTGCTATGATTCCTTCATTAGGAGGGATAGGCTTGTTTAAAGGAAAGATGATAACCCTATGTGGAAGACTTACTCATGTACCTATGATTGCTCATGGAGCATCGAATGAAGAAGAATTTGAGGTCATTAAGTTTGTTGAGAACAAAGCTCCTTTTGCACTTTTGCTAGGAACGACCTGGATTGAGAAAGATCAGATCCGAAGGAAAGAAGAGGAAGAAGATACAGAACAGAAAAAACAATAATTAAGGGACTTCATGGCTAGGAAAATAGCGAGACTAATACAAGAACAGGAGGACAATTCGAAGTAGCAGAAGGTTGTCAAAGTTGAAAGAACACAAGAAGGATTAAAGAACCTATCCATGCAGGAGAGAAGAGAACCTACCTTAGAAGTAATAAGAGAAGAGGTATTACACTCGAACCCTTTGAAAGACCCTGAATAGTGCGAATTTCTTATGATAAGAGAAAATAAGAATGAGAATGGAAAGAGGAACATAGTGACTCAGGTCACAGGAAAGAAGGCCAGAAAGCTTAGTAAGAAGAAAGTAAAGTTAGAAAAATTGCAGGAGGTTCTAGAAAAGACTTTGCAGAAAGCAGGCTTGCAGAAATTGAACCTTGCCGAAATAGTAGAACAACGCATAATGGCGCTTTGCCATGGCGAAGCTATGTGACCATTGGAGGTGTCCTGACAGTTAGAACGATGCTCCAGCACTACTAGAAACACAATTATTGTAGGAAAGATCACCATTGGACCGTTGGGACCGCGCCATAATAGATGGATTCATACTAATTAAGGCATTTCGACTCGTTGAAGAAATCCATTATGAAGTTGCTTATTTAATCCATCGAATACCGCATTGGGACCACTTTTGCAACCTGAGATATTCGAGCTAACAAAGAATTGATTGCTATCTCACTGTGATTTTGAGACCTCGCCACACATTTTGCTTACCTTGAGTGTTTGTTCGCCTACCCGAGATATTTGATTACGAGTGTGCATGTCAAGTGACCTTAGCACGATAGAGAAGTCCGTAGAAGAAATATTGATCGACCTTATGGCTGAGAAAGTCATGTCCACAAGAGTATAGGCCTCGTCGACGGTTGGATTGCAAGCATCGCCCTTGATTGCACGTCGGTCTAGCTGAACCGCGACGGAGAAAAGAAGCGAACCGCGACAAAGAAAAGAAGCAAGCACTGCGACAACCTGACGAATGTGAATCTGATCCTGTCGGTCTTTCCCAACTTCATCCCACCTCTGGTTGGCGTAGTTAGTCGTGACAATGTCCCGCGTGACTTTGAGTACACTCTCATCACTGTGTACCTCCCGACGGGGATACATGTAGTTGGATCGCAGTTGGGATTGATCTTGGATCTTAAGATTAGTGATTTGAACCTGGGAGACGGGAAGAATTATGCGATTCTTTCACCGCATTGGTACCTGACAAAGATGACTGTGAAGAAGACAAATATAGTTCCCCAACAATGGATTAAATAGATCGTGCGATCGACGATCTTAAATGTGATGAAGATCCCTCGCTTTGGCAGACATCAGGAGGTTAACATGTGCGTCAAAATCCTCTTGTTGTTCTACCATGGAGGCTATCTATGGTTAGATAGGTGTGTGACTGTGGATCCAATGTTGATCAACATGATTACTAGACTAAGCGTGCAGGGACTAGACCCTCACTAGTTCTACCCAGGGAAGGCTACAGATCGCTCCCTGGTGCAGCATATAAAGGAAACCTATGGCGATGTGGAGAAGGGGAAGCGAGGCTACAAGGTAGCCTCCATCCAGGATGGCACAGTGCACCTAGCTTGTCAGTTGATAGCAGGAAAGCTCGTTAGAAAGAACTGCGCTACGTAGGTCACGGGGTTTGTAGTCGACCTCGCAGGGATGTGTGTTGAAGGGATGCAGATGAAATGGGCGAGCTACCTCGTCAATGAGTTGGAGAAGGAATTTTGCGAAGCACAGGACCAAGGCTATGAGTTCCACTTCAGTTGGTTGTTGATCCTCATTTCCTTTGTCGCTTGGGATATGTCGGAGGGAGTGACATTCCCAAAAGTTGAGCCATCAGAACCACTGGTCGCGAGTTTCACCACCTTGTGGTATATGAGTGACATGAAGAAGAAATGGAAGTCAAATGTGGTGTTCCACACTTACTACCTACAACTCACGCACATCATTGAATCATTCCCTCGAATGACCCTGAACACCTTTCATACTTACAGGATTCTAGCGAAGTTTCGCGCAGACCGCCACTTCATTTACATCACTGCGTGCAGGGACGAAAGCAAGGAGGAGCTACAGTCGTACAATAAATTGAATGATGAATACATGGAGGAGATAACCAAGGAATGGCTGGTTGAATTCCTTGTACCTGTCGAGCAGACATAGCTCTCCAACCCCGACATCATCGGAAGCCCTTTGGTCACCTGGACGGAATATGATGGACTGAGCAACGCTAAGAAAAAGAAGAAAAAGGAAGAAGTTCAGGAGATAAATAGCGCATCGGAGGAAACTGCATTTGATTCACCTAGAGGAGGAGGAGGAAAAAAAGTAAACCTAGAGGAGGAAGGGGAGGAAGACAAGCAAGAAAAGGGCAAAGTAACACCACCAAAGGATCCCCTAACAGAAGCTGAGACATCAAAGAAAAGGAAGGTTTCTCTAAAGAAACCCTCAACAGAGGCTCGCCTTCATCGAGTCCAAGAAGAGAAGGAGCAGGCCATAGAAGCCTTGAAGAAATAAAAGGAGGAGGTCTTAGAGAAACTTTGGTTTGTGCAACAAGAGAAAGATGACCTCCGGGCAAAGTTCGAAGTGGACAGAGAAAAAATCTAGAAAGAGAAAGATCAACTGCTCGCGGAGCAGATTGGAGTTAAAGAGGAAGTGAATAGAGCACTTCTCTCTATGTCGGGCTTGGCACAGAGGGAAGAAGAGACAATCGAGAGCCAAGTGGGGAAAATTGTTGAAGCCATTCAACAACTTCAAGCAAGAGTAGCAGAGTTAGAATTGAAAGCAGTGCCGATCACTCCGCAAGAAGTGCGAGACTAGAGAGAAGAAACTACCAGGAGCGCAGTTGAAAGAATCAAGGCGTTGGCTTCAGAATGGAAGAAATTAAGTAATTGAAGCGCATAGACCTATGAGCGCCTTGCAGAAGACCTGGAGCTGAGGATATTGGAGGCACAACTCTAGGAGGTGAAGCAACAGGTGTTGACTGTGAAATCACATCTGAAGCAACTTACGGGCGTTGAGAAGATGAAGAGATCATAGGAGCAGCACACAGTTTAGCAGCAGGTCACTACTATCCAGAACAGAGTGATGGAGGTGACACAACAACTCCAACAGGTGCAGATGAAGCCTTCACCCTCTTTGAAGAGATCGAGGAACAAGGATCACAGTTGGAACAAGTGGTTGCAATAGTGGAACATCACCTAGAAGGGTTTGTCAACGAGAAGTTCATTCATGAGTTCTCCAAGCAGAAGGTTATGGTGAAGTAGCAGGTCGAGGAAGCTTGAGCTAAGCTCGAGGCTTTCAAAGCAGTATTTTCCAGATTAGAGTGACTCGGGACGAGTCACAGGTGAGTGTTGGGGGCCTGTTGGCCCTCGACCAAGTCTTGTGGAAACGTTGGTCATGTTTGACCATTTTTGGGACTTCGATAGGCTAGTCGAAGACGGAGCGCCCAAGTGAAGTGAAGATCACAAGATCTCACCCTTTTTGTGGGATTTTTGGGTTTTAGGGTTTATGTAATGGGTATGGGATGTTGGCCCATGGGTCCTACCCATGTTTAGGCCCTTTTTTTAATGTATAAATAAGTATCTAGATGATGTAAGGAGAGGTCGATGGCTTAGTGCTAATGATATCTATGTGCAAGAAGTTGTGTTAAGGCTTGCAGAGTTAAGTGCAAGATTTTTGTAATTGCTTGGTGTAGACATACTGTGTAAGGCTTTGTGCTTTGATCCAACTTGGGGAAGGAGGATCTGGTGAGGTGTGTGCAGATCTCCAATTCTAGGCAGAGTTGGCTTTGTGGCTTGGTGCATGTAAGAAGATTGGAAGAGAATAATAAGAAGAGAAGAATATTGGTGGACGTAGCCCCACACTAGGGTGAACCACGTATATCCTGTGTCGATGTGATTTTTGCTATGTTGATCATGTTGTTTATGTATTTATTTTCTTAGTGTAATTAATTGTGTTCTTGATGCATGACAAATAAGATCCATTGATGCTTAGTGATTTATATATGAATGAATGCTAGATATTCTCTGATGCTATGTGTGAATGGTTAGATATTCTTAGTATTGGTTGTTACTGCACTGATCTATAACTAGTGTTAGTCTGCAATGTGAATAAGAATCATAACTTACGACATATTGTTTGCTAAGTGCTCTGTTAAGTATTATGATCACAGATCTGTGTCCCAACTAGGTTATAGACACTTGAGTCTTGCAACCCCCCTACCTCTACCTTGAGTGAGACTTCATTTGCTTCATAGGTGTTGCCGAAAGGGATGGTAGTTAAGGTTTTGTTGGTGCACTGTTGAAGCATTGAACCCTAGATCTTCCCCTGTGCCAACAATTCCATGGAGCCTATCCATAGTCAGGTTATCTATTTCATGCATTTCTTCTATAGCAAAAACCTTTGCATCAAGTCTTGAGGGAAGAGATCTCAATACCTTTTAAACTACTATAGCTTCTTCAATATTCTCACCTAGCCCTTTCATAGTGTTTACAGTCTCATCTAATCTAAGAAAGAAACCTGCAACATTTTCATCTTCACTCATCCTTAGACTTTCAAATTGCATTTTGTGAGCTTGAAATTTGGCCAAATTTACTTTCTCATCTCCTTCATAGTTGTTTACTAGTTTGTCCCATATTTCCTTTACGGATTCCAACTGCATCACTTTGGAAAATTTTGTTTCTTCAAGCCCACATTGGATAACATTCATAGCTCTTTCATTACTGTAGTAATTTTTCTTACCAACTTCATCAATTGCAAGGGTAGTTGGAATTTTATAACCATCTACCACAATCTGCCAGACTTCCATACCAAGAGACATCAAGTATGTCTTCATTATGATTTTCCAAAATGATTTTTTTTCCCATTGAACAAAGGAGGTTTGGTTGAAGAAGAAAAGGAATCTTGACTTGCCATACTTTTTGTGTGATCTTCCTTCCAGTTGTTAGGTAGTTATTGAAGGAACCTGCGCTACCAATTGTTATAACTTACAACAATACTCGCAAGGAGGGGGGGTGAATCAATATTTCATTAGATTTCTAAATTTTTTTTCCTTTCAATAAATTAAAGTTATTTATAATTGCTTACTTAATACATGCAGAACAAAAAATGCAACAAAGAAAACACATTACACCTAAGTCTTTACGTGGAAACCAAATGCGGGAGAAAACCACATAACTTCTTTCTTTGTGTTCTTCTGTAAGAACCAACTTAAATTTACAATTTATACATCTTGACGGACACCCACTTGTCGCAAATAAGGAGGAAACCGATCCTCTCAGGAACCAACCTATCACAGATAATGAGAAAGCCAATCATATCAGGCACCAACCTGTCATATATAATGAGGAAACCAATCCTCAGTGAGCTTCAAGTCACCCTAACACCACCTTGCCACCTTGAATTCAGTTTTAAAGAATATTATTACAGAACTAGACATTTCTCTTCAAACATTAATCTGTTATATCTCTAGTTCAGTTTTATTGAATATGTATAGGTCATTTTTCTTCTCTTTTTATCCACACAACAATCGAACATAGCACATACTTATTTATAATTTTTTTTTTGAGTTCCTCTTCATGTATGTGGATGCATATCGGTTACATTGTGGACATAATTTGACCATATCAAAATATTGTTAGTTACACTTCTATCTAAAAAAAGTATGTGGATGCATAATAGTTACATTGTGGAAAAATATTGACTAAATAAAATTCCTGTCAGTTATACTTCTATCTAAATAAAGTATGTGGAAGTGTGACAATTATATTATGGACAAATCTTGACCAGATTAAGATCTAGTTACAACTAGACATTCTTTGACTAAATCAAACAGACCAATTCTTCTTGTGAATGAGCTCCATCTCATCTCCAACGATAAAAAATAGTCTTATCAGAGCATCTCCTCATGAATGGCGCAAAAAATCACATTTTGGTCTATAGAGCACCTACTACACAGATAAAATAAAATCCCAAGGCTCAAGACACAAGTCTTCATCACATCGCACTTTCCCTGTAGTGCGCTCTTCCAGTCTCTTCATTCATCTTGTTACATTCCACTTCGTTGCTTGTCACATGGGATTTGTTTCTGTTGAGCACTCAACACACCCTAAAAATCCTATGTCAAATTTTACTTTTTGGGTACCACTTGATCTTTTGCACTGTCTAATTCGACTTCAATATGAAAAATTTTGCCTTGCTTATCATTTTGTTTCCCATTTAAGTCTCTCAAAGTTTTGTTGCACATGCGAAAACCCATAACTTAAAAGACTAACATTTAAATTAAAAAATCGGCAGTCACGACTTTTCCCCGATGCACTTAAGAAATTCGACACCAACAAAAGGCTAAAGGATTAAGCACTAACGAAGAAATAAATAATATCGCCGATAGTCGATCCCTGATAATTTTTGGCATCGACGAAATTTAGAAAGCTAGCCCGTAGAGAACGTGGTAAGTCAATCCCCGATCGCCGACCCCCGATAACTTTCGACATCGACAATCCCAGGTTTATTTTAACACATGTTTCCTATAAAAAAAAACCTGAGTCCGACTGAGATACATGATCAAACCACCTTTCTTCTTCTTCCATATATTGTTGCCCGAGTGGTTAGACATACGATCTAGTTTTTCCCCAAGTCGTTACCAGTTCCCGAGACCCAAGTCACCCCCTGAACCAATTTTTCCACGTCAGTAGCATAGGGAGAAATCAATCGACATCCGAAGTTTTCTCAGGAGGATACCAATGGGAACATTCACAAGGATATCACCGATTCCCGATATGCCCACTAAGAAAGCGACACGATGGGACGTTTTATCTCTAAGATACGATGGATCCGAAGCATTTAAAGAACTAATTAATTATGAATCTCTCATTAGTTATTAATTCATGGTGGGATCAAATCAACCATTTGAATTTGCTAATAGAGCACACTACCCTCAACGCCTTCGTCGTCAACCCATGAAGAATTGAATTTGCTAATATCATTTGATTTCCACTCATAACCCGAGTTAACTGGTCGATACGACACGATAGTCTTTTCTCTACTTAAATTCTTTCGAGTAGCTCATAAACAAGATCATCGTGCACAAGAAGTTTAGAGCATCCATGTAACATCCCGCTCTGGCGCACTGAGTGAACTTATTCTTTGAGGACACTTGCTCACAAGTGATCTGGATTATTATGCTATTAAAACTTTCGATTTTAATTATGAGACGTTATGGGTTGATGACATGTTGTTTTACTACTTTGACATAGACAAGTGCTATTGACTTGGTTTTACTGAGTGTGCAAGATTACAGACCTAGAGGATGTCGAGGGATTGATGGAACCCCTTGGACTCTGAATCGAGTCAGGGAGTGTGCCCTTGGGGTTTGATTGTTTTACTGTGATATTAGTGCATCTGACTGGATGATATGATATGGATATGTTCTGACATAATTTGTTAATGATGTAGGCTGACGATAGCTTGCCGACCAGACTCACATATGGAGTAAAGTGATCATGCACGACTACCAGAGATGTTGAGGGAGAGGTGTGGACAACAACCCTACCACAGCCTACTAGCACTCCCATCGTGGCTTGAACTATAGGTTAACAATTACCTAGTTTGAGAGGACCCACGATGCCGTGAGGGTAGACTGCAACAGCCGCTCACGATGATTCTAAGGGGCGCGCAATAAGGCGGGGGCCTTATTCCTTAGAAGCTCTTAGTCTCCCACAAGTTCACCTAGCGGAGTGTTGACTCCAAGGGTTATTGATGTCTACCAAATCATTCAAGAGGCAAGTGGCACCCTTGGAGCACGTGGTGCGTCCTGAAGGGCACGTCGTGCAAAGGAACAGATGAGGCGAGTGGCACCCTTGGAGCACCTAGTGCTTCTTGAAGGGCACGTCGTGTTATTGATGATAGAGGGATGAACCTATAAGTCCCTAAGACAAATAACATGTTAAGTAATTTTTAAAACAAATTCCTAATTAAATGTCATTCAGTACGAAATTTAAGGCCTAAGTCTAAATTACGCTAGTAGTAAAATTTTGTCTTCTATAAAAAAAAATAACAATAATAACAATACAAATAAAAACCACATAAATAATAATTATGACGTTAGTTAAATCTTGTAACACGAAGGGAATGAGAAATTAATTTATTCAAAAATAATAATAATAATAA
>JASDQU011444665.1:2766-16504 GCA_032191745.1 Picea mariana
ATTTAATATATGGAAAGTCGAAAAAAACTTATGTAAGAAATAAGTATATTGAATGTTGGTGTTGCCAAATTTTAAAAAGGAGGAGGTCTTTGAAGATTAACTTCTTTTCTATTTTTATTATTATATATTTTAAATGTCGATGACAACATTATATCTTGTGTCTTTGTATGGGATACTATAGGCACGTCATGATTGAAACCAAAAAAAATAATGTCATTAAACAAATGGTTCCACGATGGATTAGAAAATATGACTTTCTTTTCATCCATGGCATGACATGATATGCAAGTTCAATGGTCTATGGTGGAATTCCCTTAAATGGCTCCATGGATGGAAGCAAGTGAACTTTTTCGAGAAATCAATTGTTATTTGTCCACTTGAATAATCCTTTTTGCTTTGGAATTCAATTTTTGGATCAACAAAATGCAAGAGCCCTACTTAGATGGATTTGGGTTATTGTACTACCTCCCAGGCAGTATACATAGTGATGAGTTCACTTTGACTACTCTATTAATTTGGGTTGACTTTAAAATTTTTGTAACAAACTTAATGTGTAACATAACAAACTCAAAATTTTATTTTTTAATATGTAAAAAAAACTGAATTTTCTTACATTTCATTAGCTGATAACTTTATAGTGTTATTGCAGCCTTCACGTATTTCGAGATCAAAATTAACTCAATGACATGACAGATTGGGTAAGAGTAAATTAAATTTATATTTTATATTTATATTTAATAATTTTATATTTATATTTAATAATTTATGGTCTATCAAAGGGATCTATCTACATTCTTCACGCGCGGTGCAAGGTACTCCGCTCGCTATGGACCGGCTTACTCCCTATCAAAGCGTTAGGCCCTACGGGCATCTTTGTATGCATTTATTCTGGCTTGCCTGTAGTTTTCATGGCAGACGAGGAGGCAGTACGCGCAGCCTCGCTGCCTTGTTTATAATTCGTGGCAATTTAAGTTGAACCCTGGTACATAAGCTTTAATGTTGGTTCCATTATGGTTTAGATTGCGTAGACTTTTTCTAGAATATTATGGTCTTGTGACTTTAAGCTTCAATGTTGGTTCCATTATGGTTTAGATGGCGTAGACTTCTTATGGAATATTATGGTCTTGTGACTTTAACCATGTTGACACAAGTAAATGACACTTGTCAAATTCACATGTTCACTTGGTGAAAGAGCCTAATTAGATCTTACTCCATTGAAATGGTAAACGCTTTGATTATGACTTAATTCTTATAAGACGAGTTTGATGAATTTAATGCTTTGTTATAAGTAACAAAACCCATCAACCAAAATTCATGGCCATATGTAGTATTGACTTATATGTATTTTTCGATGGGTTTCATCTTGTTTGTAGATGGATTAATAGCCTTAAGCTTGATAAGCAGTGTTACCTCCTGGGTTATCACTTGATGTAAAAGTCTCGAACCACAATCATGAAATCCAGGGTGATTTATATAAGCTACCCATCGTCACCTAGTAGCTTTATCTTTCTCTCTTTAAACTAGCTTTATTCTAACTCAAGGGGAAAATCCCTAAGGAAATATAAGCCCAAGATATTTTGTATAGAGAGAGGACAAGGGGGTTTAGAGAAAATCTAGTTTAGGGTTTGTATACGATACTTTAATATTTCAGATTTGTAATCAGATTTAATTATCATTTTAATGAGGTACAAAACAACAATAATAATTGGCTAATTTAGGCAAATCCAAAGAGAGATGTGTGCTAGAAATTTGAGATTTGCACTTAGAATTTTGGAGTCAAGTTTTAAGATGTTAAATTGAGGTTTATGTGACTTAAAAAAAAATATGGAATAATATATTCACTGTTGTAATTCCTAGATTTGTAGAACATAAATAAAGTTTATGAATTTATGGATTTTTTGGGTGGTTGAAAGGGGAAGATCAATGCCTTATCTTTGTATTGGGATAAGGGGTCAACTGAGCTTCTTTAGAGTGTCATTCTAATAAAAAAAAATAGGAACTAATTAAGCTGCAAAAGACATGCCAGAAAACCCTAAATTTGACAAACAAACATCACAAAGTTGATAGAGGAAAGGTCCTCTAAAGATCCACTTTCAAGACAAACAAAAGCATGGATTTACAAAGATATTTCAACTAATGCAATAACTGTCAAGCTATCAAAAACATGTAGTTTCATTCTTCATAATAAATGAACAAAAATATTGACTAGGGACTATCACACAACCTCTTCCAATGTAACAATGTTGCTCCTCTTGTCAATTTTCACATGCAATTCTATGCAACTAATTTCAGATCGGAAAATTAATTCTAGGTGACCAAACAATAAACCCTAGATGTTATCACTGAACAATTTTACACTCAAATTATTGACAAAAATCACAACAATGGAAATCAACAAGGTCAGAGATAAATCATCCAAACACTTGAGACACAAATTTTGTGTCCTGTAAATTGTCAAATTCAGAAATTTCTAAGGGCAAAATCAGCCCTCCCAACCATCACAATTTCACCAAAATATGAGGACAAACTTGTTCTCTGAAAAACCAAAAATCACCAAACTTTACCTGGGACAAATTCCAATTTGCAACTTGCTGCAGACCACCTATACAACCTACTGACGTCAGTCGTATAGACCTGCACACCTGGCCAACAAATTCGCATGTGTAGCCTCACACATGCGACCTGTCTTTTTCTATTGTATGACAATCACACGTGTGATTGTACAGACTGTTTCGTACTGCACATGTGGTCTATCCATACTGTTTTTCCTCACATGTGCGAGTTTTCTCTTCACAAATGCAGCTCCTCTCACACGTGCGACCCTGTTCCTCCTTTCTCCTCACACATGTGGGGTCTTCCTTGGCTGAATTAGAGGCCTTCCTTGGTTAAAAAACAAAAATAGAAATCTCCAAGAACTCTAGGCCAGATTGCCAAATTGCATAATTTTCCCTTACTGAAATTTCCAAGCTCCTACCACAAGTGCACTCTCACTTATGCTAACTCCATAATGACACAATAATATTTGTCACAATCTCTCCTCTCCTTATATAGGAGTCCAATGAGTGAGTTTAGGAACCCCTTCTAAACTCAATATTTAATTAGAATATTTTATTCCTCTTTGTGGGTGTGACACCCCCACACAAGCCCACAAACCCCATCACCAAGCCCATGAAGCCCTAGTTTCATCCCAGGGGAATTTTCACTGTAATGAAAGAGTAATCTTGTGCCAATGAAGATTCCCACATGCCTGACACGATGGTCCCTAGTGGGAATACCTCTTGAAGCTAAAAAAGATTCAACACTCCCTCTTAGCGAGGGAGGTATTCCATCCTCCAACGTCTAGATGTACCTCTATCTCCCATACTGGAAGTAGCTCTATCTCCTGCACTGAATCTACTACAAAAATTACACTCCATTCCTCTTGACTAGTTTCTCCCTCTATAACCGAAACAAATCCTACTATATAATCCTTCTGATTGGATGCCTCCTTTGTCATGGAAATGAGACTTGGTGAAAATCATGGAGCCTCCTAAGAAGACATGTGGCTCATAGAAGCCTCCCACTTTTGGGCCTCATTCCTAGCCTCCTTGACCCATGACACTTTCCTATCAGTATTAGAAGATGCCTCTCTCCCACTTGAACCTAAGGGGAAACTCCCTATGAATGGATGAATCTCCATTTGATCCCATTGACTCCCTCTAAGATCGGGCTCCCTATGAGTTTGCATACTCCCTCTGAAGTCTAACTTTTTCTTAACAATCTAATTGGGATTATTCTCCTCCCCATCGAATCCTGAGGGATAATTCCCTCTGATATCTAACTCCCTCTAAGTCTGTATAACCATAAGAGCCACCTGCTCTCTCTAAACCTGCATATCCTGTGGAGCTCTCTGCTCCCCGTCCTCTGTTTGTGTGTTACTACTGGAAATAACACGTAAAGGCTGGCCTTTCAACCTATATAGGTTTCTCTGTCTAACTCCAAGAACCAATATTGATCTGATGTTAGATACTCCAGGAACAAATAATACGTGCCCATCCCGGAACATTACATGGTATCCCTTCTTCTCAATCTCCAAGACTAATAGCACACTCGTCTTAAGTTCTGGCACCCATAACACATTAGTCACTCTCAACATCTCTCCTAACTCCAACTGAAAACATATTGTCTTAGTTCCTTGCACTGCATGCATGTTCCCCATACGAAGCTCCACGTACATATCTAAGTCAGTATCTATGATACTCTCAAACAAATCTCATGCACCTGGCATATGGCATGAGGCTTTGCTATCCACCAACCAAGTCTCACCACTGGCATATGTACTTGAGAGAGTGGAAACCAATAAGAAATCTCTCTGTTGTCTATTTTCAATCTCATAAACCTCTGTTGTTGATGCTTGCTTCCTCCTTCCCTTTCCCGTTGAATATTTTTGTAGCTTTGGGAGGTATTCCCACAAGAGGCCAAGGTGTCAGGCATGTGGGAATCTTTGTTGGCATCGGATTAGCCTTTCGTTTCAACGAAATCGACCTTGGAATGAGGCTAGGACCTCATGGTAAAGTTGATGGGAATTGTGGGCTTGTGTAGGGGTGTCACACCCACAAAGAGGATTAAAATAGTCTAATTAAATGTTGAGTTTAGAAGGGGTTCCTAAACTCACTCATTAGACTCCTATATAAGTAGAGGAGAGATTGTGACAAATCTCACAATGACATTATGACATTGTGGAGTTGGCATTAGTGAGTCTGCATTTGTGCCAAGGAGCTTGGTGATTTCAGTAAGGGAATTTATGCAACTATGGAAAATATGGCCTAGGGCTAAGGACTCTCTATTTTCTGTTTTGGATAGGGAAAGCATACCATACATGTGGAGGAGAGAGGAAGCCATAGAAGGGAAAAAGACACATGGGTAGTGCAGACTATACAAAAGCGTCTGTACAAGATTTCAATACATGTATGTGGATTTTAGTGGGAACAATCACATATGTACATGGGTTCCAATGGAGACACTCACATATGTACGTGGGTTGTAGTGGAGACATTCATGTACGTACATACATGTTCTTTTGGGAAGTTTGGTAGGTATGTACAAGATGATATCAGCAGTCATACGACTGATGTAAGCAGACTGTATAGGTGGTCTATAGCACATTTGTAAGTTGGGATTTATCCCGATAATTTTTTTGATTTTGTGGTTGTAGAGAGGACTGGTTTTGTCCTCAAATTGGTGATTTTTGTGATAGGTGGGAGGGATGTTTTTTTCCCTCATAAATTTCTGAATTAAAAGGTTACAAAACATACATTTTGTGTCTCATGTGTATTGATGATTCATCCCTGATCCTGCTGTTTTCGCTGCTATATTTTTTAGTGAATAATTTCAGTATAAAATTGTTCAATGATAACAACTAGGGCTTACTGTCAGATCACTAGGAAGAAATTTTCATATTTGAAATTAGTCACATAGAGTTGCATGTGAAAATTGACATTTCCCTTCCTATGTGGACATTGTGAAGCATAGTGACCAAAATCCTGACAAGCAAAGCACTTGACCTTTCTTAGGTCCTTCTTACTCCTAGGCTCTAGCAATGCCTCTCTCTCTGGAGAAACTCCTCCTCTACTCCTCCTAGTATGGGAAACAAGGGCCTAACTCTCATCATTGCTGCTCTTTTTCTTACCATTTATGGACTCTAACTGAGTCTCTTCCTTGATACAATCATTCCATAGTTTATCAAATCCTGGAAACTACACACATACACAAATTCCCTGCACAAATGGCTCCCAAGACTTTAGAAGACCTCTTAATGCTACATTCACCAACTCAACATCCTCAACTGTCACACAAATGTCTGCAAGTTGATCATAGATTTGAGTGATCTTCATAAGGTAGCTGACAACTGTGTCCTCTCTGGTCATCTCAAAAACTTGAAGCCGATGCTTCAAATGTAACTTCCTTCTTGTATTCCTGTTTTGGTATATACCTACCAAAGCATCATGTATCTCCTTGGTAGTTATCTTTTCAATGATGTGAGAAATTAGGTGATCCTTCACAGATTCTTGCAACACCCTCTTGGCCTTTACTTCCTTCTTCTTATGAGATGCCAATTAATCTTGTGGATTAGTGGGACTTGCAACCACATCCTCAACATACTCTTTGAGTTCATTCTCCTCTAATATAACAAGAACCCTGGTCTTCCAAGCCTAGAAGTTTTCTGCCCCTTCCAACCTGTCCTCAATCTTCAAATTGTTCACCATTGTGACCTGCCTAGAACAAGACAAAAAATAGTCTACAACAATTCTTGTTGTACCTCCAATCTGCAACAATAAGAGTGTCTTAAGAGATGACTCCCTTCTCTTCCTTCAAAGCCTCAATTCTGATATCATGTCAATTTTCACATGCAATTCTATGCAACTAATTTGAGATCAGAAAATTACTTCCAAGTGACCAATCAATAAACCCTACCTGTTATCACTAAAAACATTTACAGTGAATTTATTGACGAAAATTACAGCAACGGAAAACAACAAGATCAGAGACAAATCATCCACACACTTGAGACACAATTTTCTTTTTTTGTAAATTGTCGAATTCAGAAAGTTCTGAGGGAAAAATCATCCCTCCCAACAGTCACAGTTTCACCAAAATCCGAGGAAAAACTTGTCCTCTGAAAAACCAAAAATCAACAAACTTTACCCGAGACAAATTCCAATTTGCAACATGTTTTAGAACACATGTATGACCTACTAACATCAATCGTATGCCTTTCGATGTCAGCGATATGGACTTGCACACTTTCCCATAAAATTTGCATGTGTGGCCTCACACATGCGATTTGTCCATACTAATTTTCCTCACACGTGCGAGCTGTCTCTTCACACGTGCAACTCCTCTAGCTCCTGACATGTGTGGCCTTGTTCCTAATTTATCCTCACACATGTGGGGTATTTCTTGGATGAAGCAGAGGCCTTCCTTGGCTAAAAAATAGAATAAAAAATCTCCAAGAACCCTAGGCCAGATTGCGAAAATTGTAGAATTTTCCCTTGTTGAAATTTCCAAGCTCCTAGTACAAGTGCACTCACTTATGATAACTCCATAATGACAAAATGAGATTTTTTACACTATATCATCTCCTTATATAGGAGTCCAATGAGTGAGTTTAGCAGCCCCTTCTAAACTCAACATTTAATTAGAATATTTTATTCCTCTTTTTGGGTGTGACATCCCCACACAAGCCCACAAAGCCCATCACCAAGCCCACAAAGCCCTAGCTTCATCCTAAGGGAATTTTCACTGAAATGAAAGAGTAATCTGGTGCCTATGAAGATTCCCACATGCTTGACACCATGGCCCCTAGTGGGAATACCTCTTGAAGCTACAAAATATTCAACACCTCTATGGCTCCTTGGATTATCTTTGACATCCACAAATTTGCTATGTTAGTCACCGATATGCACCTCAAACATCACCACACATTAAAAAGAGGCACCACCATTCCACAAGATCTTGAAAAAATAACAAGATCAATTTTTTTCTAAAGCTTATGAGCATTTTCAAAAACCATTACAAGCGGAGGAACATCAAATTTATTGAGTTTTGGCTCAACTACTCCACAAAAAAAATAATAATAATACATAACTAACCCTATATATATTCTAATAAACGATAAACTACTAATATTGTCTAACTAACTTGCGAGGACAAGTTAACAAATGATATAATATGGTGGACTAATGCTACATGTACAATATCGAAGCCATGGATGGCTTAATAAGGTGGACATCCACAAATCATGTAGAATATGAAGTCAATACCATGAAGAAAAGTCTCCCAAGGAGGAACAATCCATTATGAGGTAACCATATGCAAAAAATAGACCAAACGACTAGGTTTTAACCTCCATAACAACCACATGTGACCCAAGCATGTGAGAAAGAGGGTCATGCCCTAAAAATCCTCCAACTTATCACTAAATCAAACTAATGGATGTAGAAGGGTGTTGCATGTAGTCTTTGTTATCACACAATTTGAAATTTCCCAAATCCCAAGGCAAGTGGATACAAAATAGGCGTAATCGAGAGTGACCTATCACTGTCATCTTAATAGGAAACCCCTTTCTATTTTGGAGTATGTCAATACTACCCTAGGGGAGACGTCCCCAGTGACCTGAGGGTTTGAGAAGGCTAAGGAAAATGACACAAGGAAATCCCTCCCCTCTCACAGGTCACTCAAGTTAAAAGGTTATTTAGGTCTTATTGAAGATGAAGCAAAGGAATAATGCCAATGCTGACACTGGGTGATGTCTAGGGTCACAAATGTGTTGTCATGGGCCTCCCAAGGCCAATGTCCAAGTGGAAGAGAAACATCCCCCTAGGTCTAGGTTTGCCAAAGTGTCTTTGGTGAAAAATCATTCTTTCTTCCCGGTGCAAGTCTTTGACATCTCTCTTCCCTTGGCTAGGGTCACAACATCCATCGGTGGGATTTCATCCCTATGGAGGTCCAATCTAATCATCTCCCCATATGTACCTGTCCACCGGGAAAAATTCTACTACATAAACAAGTACGCCTTGCATGGGCTCATAAGTCACAGGGATCATAGCAATTTCAATCACATCCAATAATCAAATTACCCAAACATGTGCATTAAACCCCCCTTTACCCAGACAAATGCTCAAAGACATTATGCAGTTTAACAAGTCAGGTTTGGAGAGGGTCTCAGGATGTCCTATTTGGCTAATCCTCCTCAAGTTTGGGGTGTTTCCTCCATGAGAGTCAATCTAGGTCATGTAAGTGTGTGAAATGGTGTAGGAAAAAAGTTTGGGTAGAGGGTGCAATGATAACATGAAAATGTAGGTCTTTCCTATGGGTGCCTCTGTAGAAAGCGAGCTGCACCTTATCATGGATGCCATTGTTTCCTATCCCATTCAATTCCTTTAATTCTTAGTCTTATTTCTTTTTGGTCTTTTTCTTTTCAAGAGAAAAGATGGGGGACACTGTCCTAGCATGGTGACCAAAGGTGACAGTGTTACCCACAAGCATTTCACAGAAATGAGAAGGCCGACTTGTGATGAGACCCACTTTTCTTGGCTATGCCACCAAGAGCCACTACCCTGGTTTGGTGACCAGATAGATGGTAGTGTCATACCACTACATACCCATGGACCTAATAGGTCGGCTCATGATGAGACCTCCCATCCACCAACTAGACCTTGAGTTTTGTTTTATCTTACAGGTCCCTTTTTCTTACTGAGAAGCCTTTTATTACTTTCTCGGAAATCCTTGGGAGAACCATCTCAAAGGTTTTATTTTGGATTTTAACTCTTGCCAGCTACTTTTACCCTCTGGGGCTTTAGCCCCTTCTTCCCACAAGGTAAGGTACAATCCTTCCTAGTGTGGAAAACCCAATGTCCAAACCAAGGGAGGGGAAGATGAGCAGAATAATGATGAAAAGTGGAAAGTATGAAAGGAATGGACATCGACCTTTCATAGACCCACCCAGTTTCAACTCATCCTAAAGGAGAACCAACTTACTAGGGCATTATGTCACCCCCCCAGGTATGAACAAGTTAAAGAGCATAATTTCCAAGCAAACGTTATGAAATGAAGGAGAGTTCATTGCTACATATTCAAATGCTTTGAAACTCAGAGTGACACATACCATGATACCCAGACTCATTACCTCATAGGGAAAGACCCACTGTTACTTCAAGACCAAGTTGGTGGGATGGATGTTGTTGTTGTTGCCGATAGATGGGCTGCACTGAAGAAAAGGTGGGACCTCCAGGGACAAGATTAAGTCATCTGAATCTTGACACTCCATGTCAAGAACCTGTGGGACTCGAGACATAATCTCGTTAGTTATCCCTAGGATAGGGGATAACAGTCTCCCAAATGGTTCTCTCAGTCCAATGTCATGAAATGTGTGTGATTTGACCCCCTAGAATGGAACATGGGATCAAGCAAAGTACAACCCACCTCCTAAGCACAACTACCTTCTCAAACGAATTCAAATGAGATCCAATGAAAAAGAGGTTGATTAGAAATAAAAGGTCATCACGAAGCATATTCCAAGTCAAATCAATTCCAACTAACCTCCAAGAACATGGGATGGCCCCTCTCCCAAAATAAAATAATAATATAAAATGAGCGATTCCTCCACATGTGTGCACTAAGATAGTGCTCAACATAGATAGTATAGATCTCCATCAAAAAGTGCATCTCATTAGTGATGCCTCCACATGTGTGCACTAAGGTAGTTCTCAACATAGATAGTATAGATCTCCATCAAAAAGTGCATCTCATGAGTGATGCCTCCACATGTGTGCACTAAGATAGTGCTCAATGTAGATAATATATATCTCCATCAAAAAGTGCATCTCCAATGTCAAAATATGCCAAGGTATCAAAGTTCTCTATAATGAGGGACACACGTGGTAAAAGAGGAGGAGGCTAGTCCTCACCAATGTGATATATCACCATAAAATGCATGCAAGGAAGGGAGTGCTCCATGAAAAACCATAGTATATACACCAAACATTAGAATATGGGCACCATATTCATCTCAAGAGCTAGGGTTCTCTCGCCATGCAATGTAATATCATCAAACCCTCGGTAATAATCCATAAATAATATGAACTAGGTCATGGAAAAATCATCCACCAATAAATAACTACCCCACCATGCCATCATCATAATTGTTATACATCCACTATGCTAGGAGACATCATCATATAGAAAAACATGTGACCAATCTTATCTCACAATGTCCCACTAATAAATAATCAATTTGAAGTGTTCATATCAAGTACCAAATGAAACATCATATCACTAGAATATTAATGCTCATAATGGAAACATGAGGACATAAACATAAATCTTTACACTCACACTCCCCCCTGGACACCAGAACACCTATTGTTGAGCAGTTGTCAGTAATTACATTACCATTAGTCAACAATTGAATTACCATAAAGGTAATGCCAAGGGAAGTGTGCGTGTCTATAAATGATAATAATAATAATAATAATCTAATTTTAAGGTCATAACCAAGATAGACACCAAATTGGTGTATGATACCCCTTTGTTTTTGGGACAAGGCACCCCCTCCACGTCGTGATTTGACTACTAAAAAACACCCCCCATTTCTTCTCAAATCCAATGGATATCAATCATAATTTGTCATAGGCATATGGAAATCTCCTCATACAATACAAGGGGTAACAATTAGCTCCAACGTGGGGACATGTGCTCTAGAAGAGAGTACAAGAGAAATCCAAAATCGTAAACAAAATATGGTACAACTCAACACGACCAAGATAAGATCCACATAATAGGGCAAGACTCTCACCCTAGTCCATTATAAAATATAGACAAAGCAATGTAGGATACATAAAAACTAATACAAGAAGTAAAAAATGGCTCTAAAACAAGACATGATCCAATATGTCAAAGAGTGCATGGAAATAAACAACTATCCTAAACTATTTTTCATACGAACTTATTCATTATTACTTATACAAAGCTAAAATGGGATTAATTTCCATCAGAATAGTAATGCTTCAAAATTTTCCCATTCATAGGAAGCTGCAACATTTCTCTAGTCAAGTGGTTGAGGTAGAAAGATTTTGTGTTGAATGTATCTTCAATTTTGTAGGGTTCGAGCCACAATTTATCAAAATTTCCATGCTTTCCAGGTTTCTCGCTCTTCCAGCCCACATCAAAACTAGATCTCTTCTCTGTAAATCCATTTGATGGGCCCTTTTATCAAACAATTCCTTGATCTTTCTCTAATTTTGAAAAAGTTTGTCAAATTCCTTCCTTCAATTTTCATCCAACTCTACAAGTTGGTTCACCCTCGGTTGGACGACTTCCTTGTATATGGTGAAATGTTGAAATAAATGGTATAATGAGATCTTCAAATGGATTGGAAAAATGAATTCCATCCCATACACCAACTCAAATGGGAATTTTCCTGTGGCTTGTTTCTTCATTATCATATCCACCCACAAAGCATACTTATTCTTATTGTCCCAATTTCGTTTATTATACCCCTAGGTATTTTTTATGATGGCCATCAAATTCTTGTTTCTTGACTCCATCGGGCCATTTCCTTGTGGAAAATAATTTTATGAACGAGACAAGACAATGTCATAATCAAAACAAAACACTGATAGCTCTGCTGAACTAAAGGCATTGGCAATGTCAGTCACAATCTTAGTAGGGACATCGAATGTGGTAATTATTATTTCTTCTAGAAATTCCCTAACCACACTATCAATTGCTCTTTTCATGGGTACAACCTCAACCCATCTGATGAAATAATTAGTGGCAATGAGGATCCATTTGAATCTGTTTCTATAATTGTCGTTGAACTCCCCACTGGAGCCTAAGCTCCATTGTAGAAAATGTGCCTCTACCACCACTGGATATAAAGGTAAAGTTGCCAAGTGTTGCTTTCTTGCAAGTACTTGACACTGCTATTGATCTGTTTTCCTGTTAAGGACAAGATACAACCTTGTAGGGTATTTTAATGGAAATTCAAAAATACCCTCTATGTTTTTAAAGAGGTGGCGCTCCTCTATTTCTCACTCAGATAAAACTATGACCAAATTTATAAACTATGGTTTTACCATTCATCACAATAATGTATGAGAGTGGAACATGTAAAGAATAGATAAAAAAAATTATTTTTAAAATCATACGGAAATAAAACAGTTCCTAACATTGTGTCATATCCGTATCCACATAATAGCAAGACAATGATTTATCTGAAGTAGAAAAAACAAAATAAAGAGCAACAAAAATGGTCATTTTAGAGAAATTTAAATGATTTAACAAAATTCATATCATAAGTATGCAAAGGAAACTCATTCTCGAGATTTCATGCTTAAATCGAAGTCTGAAACCACAAAATTTATGAGCTCCCAAGATAGGTCTTTCTAGGATTTCAAAAATAAGTTCAAATTGAGTGTTCAATATCAAATAAAATGTGTGCAAAAACTTGACTCTACACAATATATGTGATATTTAAACGAGAAATAGGAAATGTGTTCATCCTAGTGGGATGGGATGGGGCTCCCATGGATTATATATTAGGAAGAGACTACTTGGAAGATAAAATGAGGCAGTTAGAAAACGGTCTCGACTACAACAATACTTGAATGAAAAGAATGGATGATTTGCAAACTAGGAAAAGAAAAGAAATAAGGGAATTGCTTCAAAAAAATCTCGTACTCAAAAAAATGGAAGTGGAGAGAGTTGGTATTTTGTGACCCTTTTGCAATCTTTATATAAGAGGGAACATGTCCAGTGGAATTGTCATAACTGTTTATTCGATATTCAAAATTACAATGGGTTAATGATTGTTTTTAATGCACTTATTAACCACCCTTGAATATATTCACATAACGACGCCACAATTATCTCTTGTTTTACCTTGATTCTGAATAGCTCATCCTCAATGCTCTTCAACGTGTCTCACTACTAATGCACTATGGATGATTTATCTTCATTATTGTTCACAAAACTAGCCAACCATCATCGAAGCTCTTATTCTGGAAAGTTTGCAAGATCATCAAATTCCGTTCCCCATGCAACCCTTAGTACACTAGGTTTTGTTTCCACCTGATACTTACTTAACAACATGGAGTCTTTTATTAAAAGGGGACCTTCTAGCTCCTTTATAATATCAAGTACTTTTAAGAATAATGTACTTTTCGTTTCCATCAGGGAACAAGTGGCACTAATTTTT
>JASDQU011444666.1:0-23098 GCA_032191745.1 Picea mariana
TAACATCATTAATTAACTTTAATGTAGATTAACCTTATACTTAAATAAAATAATTAATTTAAAATTATCATTACACTAATTCAACCCAAATTAACTTTTCTTTAATTTTAAACTAACTTGACCTTTATATATATATAAATAAATTATTTATAATAAATTATTTAATTTACTCTAAATTAATTTTTTTTACACTTGAAAATATAAAAATAAATAAACGAACACACATGGATTCGGGCACGCATGGATTCCACGTGCCTTCCTGGCTTCCTCTAGTTCCCTTATATCTAACCCCAAAATTCTACACCTGTCAGCTCTTCGAATCCCTACGCGTCCTTCCTCTGCCTCCACCTTTTCATCCACTAGGACTTTCCTCATGTCATTCTTTCTCCACCACAGATCTTGTTGTAGCTCTGGTTTGAGGTTCCAAGAATCTCGCCCACCATGGCTCGCCTCCTTGCCATTATTCTGAGCACTTTGCTAGTGTTGGGTATTGTTGTATCTGCTGCCAGATCATTTGTAGAAATAGAGTATATTGATATGGTCATTGACAAGATCCAGGACCTGAAGTCCAGTCTCTTTAAAATATTGGGAACCAATCCCAAGTCTGTACACTTTGCGGAGTTCACTCTCAGGTATGGTAAGGGGTACGATTCAGTCTGCGAGCTTGTGCATAGCTTCAGTACCTTCATGAAGAATGCTGAGTTGATTGAGTCAAGAATTTTCATAAACCTTCCTTACACTGTGGTAATGAATGGTAATTTCCTCCTTTGCAGCGCGAAATAAAAATGATTTTCTTCCAATTCTAGCTCTGGACGAATTTCGGTGTTTTACTTTCAGTTTATTTCTTTTGTATTTATAAATTTATTCATCTATGTATATGCATGTAATTAGATGGGTGTATATGCATGCATATACATTGTCTTCCTGTATTGCCCACGACCTTTTGCACCTAACTGTTAAATTCCCAACTCAGTTTCGGGTTTCGGGGTTTCCTTATGCCTAATGCCGGGAGTTCTCTGTCCTCACGGACTCTCGATCTCCGATATGCCGATGCGCTACCTTCTGCCTTAGCCCTCCCCTGGCTATGCTTTGGTCCATGTGACCCTCTCCTATGTGACCATAGTCCTATTCCCTGTCGGGATTCGGGGTTTCACAACTCTTGGTGTCATGAACCTCTGTCCTCATAGTCTCCCGATTACCGATCTACCGATGCGGTACTTTGTGCGTCATCCCACCGGGCTAAGCTCTTGTCCCATGTGGCCATTATACCTCAAGTTCACAGTGTTTTCCCCTATCGGGGTTTCAGAAATTGCAATATCGAAATGCATGAACCCCGTATCTATGGGATTCTGGATGTCTTGATACCTGATGCGCCTCTTCCTTATGTGTTAGCCCTTCCAGCTATACCGAGGTCCATGTGACCTGCTCCTATGTGATCGCTGCCTTATGTCTTCCCATCGGGGTTTCATACCTTCTCGAGCAAGAATTTCGTCACTTCAAAATTCGCGATGCCTTTTATCGTTTACCTTTGGACAATGAATGGTTAAAAATTTATAAAAATATAAATTTTCAGCGCCCCTTTAAAAATTTATTTAAAGCGGGTTATAACTTTAAATTTGCGAGTTTTTCATTTAATGTTTAAAGAAATCGGGATTCGGGATTTTCCGTAACAAATGATCTATGTAAATTGAATCATGAAACCCCGATCTCCGATTTCGTGATGTGATTAAGTCTTAATTAAAACATCAATTAATTAATTCTTTTTAACGAAGGTTTAAGGGTTAAGTTAATTACGTCACGGTTTCGGGGTTCGCGGTTCTATAAGGGCGCATCTCTCGTCATCGTATTTCCCAAAACTCCGATTTCCTAAATCTTGATAGCTTAACCCAATGATTCGTGTGACCTCCTCCCATATGACCTTAGTCATACTCCTCGTCAGGATTTAGGGTTTCCTATGCTAAAACGTGCATGTCCTCTGGACTTGTGAAACTCCGAATTCCGATACACGGTAACTTCGGCTAGCCCTTCGAGCTAGACTCTCGGCCTATGTGACCATTGCCCCATGACAACAACCTTCCCTCCTTTCGAGGTTTCAGAGTTCACAGCTTCGTAGTGCGTGGACACTTTGTCCACAGAACTTGCGATATTCCGATCCGCGATGCAATCTGCCACCTATCCACCCTTGACCCTTCCGTGGGCCCCACTGTCCCTTGGCCCATCGGGAAATCGCATTTCACGATTTCGCAACTCTCGCTGCTATGTTCTCGAGACTCATGATATCTCGATCCGTGATGACAAATGGCTTCCACCACGAAGCTTTCCACTTTTCAGAAAATCGGGCCTCATGTTTCCGAACTGCAAGGACCACTCATCCATGGGATCCGCGATTTCCCAATTCGCGATGACCCGATGGACGACCTCCTGTTGGGACATTTTTTGATGGCTCCGATCACTGCCACGTGTCCCAAGAACGGACGGTTTTGATCACGTCTCGATGTTTCGGAGTTTTCGATGCTCCGATGACAGAAATCCTCTGTCAACTCAAAACCTCGGTAGCTGATATATCGACGGGTCATTCGATCTCCGCCACGTGTCTCCTCAAACGGATGGTCCATATCTTTCTCGCTATTTCGAGACTTGAAATGTCCCGACTTCCTCGACCTCGTGACTCCCGATTTCATGAACGTCGATATCCCGATGCCTTCACACCTCTCATCGGGATTTCTTCTCCTGTCCTCGAGGACTTAACTCCCTCGCAACTCCCTGTAGATCCGACGACTGTCGGGTATCTGCCTGAGATCTAACGACTCAGATCCGTCCTCCTGCGTAATAGATAGCTCTCCTTTGGGATAATGATTAGTTGCATGAAACATTACGTGGTGTTAAAATTGCTTTTTTGACAAGGTTAAAATTTGTATTGGTCTATTGTTCTTGAGATTTTACATTATTTAAAATTACTGAGGCTAATACAGGCAAGTAGTTTACACACTTCCTGCGCAATACAAGTCTTCTGAATCTCCTTTTTCCTGCTGCGCGTTGGCAGTTCCTCATTTAGGTAAGTTCGAGATGAAGTAGGCCTTTTCAAGGTCTTGCAATTGTCCTTTTGCATTTTATATAGTATAATTCGTGTAGTTCTTAAATTTTTCCAACTTCAAGCCTTAGATAGAAGCTTCCCTCGACATTTTCATAGATTTTAGGTGTCTATTTTACCCAAAACTTCATTGAAAAGTATTGCTCAAATAAAATTAAATTATCAACTCTCTTTTTCGCGCTTAATAGCTTTATTAGGCTGCTTTAACGGTAGCCATTTTGTGGGAAGTGATCCTTCAAACTATCTAGTTCGCTGCCACTATTTTAAAGGGCGTTCCTTTGAATATTCAGACTAATACTGTATTAGCCATTCATGATCCAGTTAAAGGGTATTACCTAAAGCAGTTGCTTGTGATATATATGAGACCATTTGCTTGGATAATGTAGGGGTACTACCTTGAGTATATTTTCTGATAGTGTATCAGTCATATTGGGTCAAGATGAACGTTGCTTGACAGAGTCTACTAAGACGCAAATTGACGTGTTTTGTTTGCAGGTTAAGCATGGCTGGAGTTAGCGTTTGGGGTTTTTGGCCCTTAGGCCTAGATTTCGAACTAAGACGCTCTAATACCAAATGTAATAGTCGTATTAAATTTAAACATCACATTATTTCCTAAGCAATTTATTTCATAAACTGAGACAATAACTTCATAACATAATATTGATTTTCATAACAACAACTTCAGTAACTTAAATTTATCAATGAATAATGATTTCATGGAAGAATGAAATAAATACATAGTTTAACAAATTACCTGGTTCTGATGCTAATTTATGTTGCCTTGATGCCTTGCTGTTGCCTTCCTGCTACCTGATGCACATACCAATACTGCCACAAACAAAAATAACTGCCCAAACCTACTGTCCTCCCTGCTAACTAGGAAAACTACCTAGCTCCAAGATATCTATGGATATCCTAGCCCCCGTGCCCAAAACCTCCAGCAACCCGGTGCCTCAACTGATCCAAATGCCACAACCAGAACTCTACTGCTCCCTGCAAATCTCACAGCCCTCCCAGAATCCATCCTCCGTCTCTCCTCCAATCGTTAACCTCCCTCCTTCCCTTATCCCCCCTTCACCGTTTCCTGCATTTACTCCCTTACCTGCCCTCGTCAATCTCCCTGATCCTTCCTTTAATGTTTTATCTTCTCGAGACTAACAGGTTATCCCTTGTTGGGTATGTAACCTTTTATAACATATATTATTAATCTTTTAAATTTATTACTCATGTCATCAAAGGTAATCTGTAGTTAAATTATTAATTAATTAATCACAATTATAACCTTTAATTAATTGATAACTTACTTAATTGATATCATTAGATCAATCTTTGTTTAATTAATACCTTGTTAAGACAATTAATCCCCTAATTAATTTTGACTTTATAATTCTTAAACATTTATCCAACTAGGGTCATTACATCTCTTGTGTTGATCTTCTTTGCGCTTGTATTCCTGGTTGGAACTCTGCAACCGTTCTTTATCTTATTGTGGAGCTCTTGCATCTTTGTTGAAAAATCTTCTGCTCTAACACTCCTGAACTCGTTATGCTCCAAGTCTCTCAACTTAGATACTCCTCTCAGTTGCATTCCATACTTTATCTGGAATGGGATCTGTCCCGTGCTCCTATTTGGTGAATTGTTATATGAAAATTCTTCTTGCGGTAGAATCTGATCCCACTGATTGTGATGTTCAGCTACCAAACTCCTCAAGAAGTCTCCCAAGCTTCAATTTACTACCTCAGTCTGTCCATCCGTCTGAGGGTGATATCTTGAGATCAATGATAAATTCATCCCTAACTTCTTCCATAGGGTCCTCCAGAAATGACCAACAAATTTGGTATCCCTGTTCGATACAATACTCTTGGGTAAACCATGAAGTCTAACAACTTCTTTGAAAAACAAATTCGCAATGTGTTGCATCATTGGTTTTCTGACATGGAATAAAATGTGCCATTTTAGAGAATCTATCGACTACCACGAATATGGAATCCCAAAATCTCTGTGTCCTTGGCAGTACTAACACAAAATCCATGCTTACTGCGTCCCATGGCCTCTCTGGTATTGACAATGGTTGATACAACCCTGTATTTTGTCTTTTCCCTTTCGAGTGCTGGAAAATTCTACATTTGTTCACAAATTTCTGCACATTTGTCCTCATTCCTGGCCAATAATATAAGTTGTTTAGTTGCGTGAATGTCTTATCATGGCCGAAATGTCCAACCAATCCTCCACTATGTTTTTCCTTCAGAAGGTTTTCCCTCATAGAACCCTTCAAAATACACAATCCATTGGCTTCTGTCTCTAAGAACTAGATTCTCACATGATTCATAATCCTCCTTGAAATATGAATCATTTCTGTACATTTTCTTAAGGCTATCAAAACCTAAGGTCTTCACTCTAAACTCCTGCATAATCATACATTTCCTGCTCAATGCATCAACATCTTTGTTAGCAGTTCCAGAAATGTGCTTTATGAAAAAAGTAAAGTTCTGCATATATTCAACCCATTTTGCATGTTTCTGGTTCAGTTTCTCCTGTCTGGTTACGAATTGTAAAGCATGGTTGTCGCTATACAAAAAAAATTCTTTCATAACCAAGTAGTGTCTCCATTTTTTCAATGCTTGTATGACTGCATAAAAATCTTTGTCATACGTGGAATATTTCACCTTAGTCTCATTCAAATTATCACTAAAGTATGCAATTGGTTTGTTTTCTTGGCTTAAGACTGCTCCAATCATGAATCCAATTGCGTCACACCTCACTTGAAATGTCTTACTGAAGTCCGGAAAAGCCATAACTGGTTGTCCAGTTATCTTCTCCTTTAGCAACATGAAACTTTTCTCTTCTTCCTCTGTCCAATGAAAATATTTGTGTCTTTTCTTGACTGTGTCCATCATCGGTGCACATATCCCACTAAATTGTTTGATGAAATTCCTGTAAAAACTAGACAATCCATGGAATATTTTGACTTCAAAGATATTTCTCGGTGTTGGCCAATCTTTGATCGCTTTTACCTTTTCAGAATCCATCTTCAATTCATTCGAAGAGATCAAAAAACCCAAATAAATGAGCTCTTTCTGCATGAAAGAAAAATTATTCATATTTATCAACAACTTCTCTTGTTGTAACCTCCTCATCACTGAAGCTAAGTGTCTCATATGTTCTTCTTCATTCTTACTGAAGATCAGTATATCATCAAGATATACGATTACAAACTTTCCAATGAAATCTTTCAAGACTTCATTCATCAGTATCATAAAAGTATTGGGTGCATTCATCAAGCCAAATGGCATGACAATCCATTCATATAGCCCTTCATTCGTCTTGAATGATTTCTTCCATTCATCACCTTCCCTCATTCTAATTTGATGATATCCAGTTTTTAAATCAATCTTTGAAAAAGAATTTTCTCCACTCAAGCAATCCATCAGGTCATCCATCCTGGGTAAAGGAAATCTATACCTAATGGTGATTTTGTTTATAGCCCTCGAGTCTGTACACATCCTCCATCCACCATCCTTCTTTGGACTTAACATTGTTGGTACAATGCATGGAATCAAGATTTCTCTAATCAACCCTTTTTCCATCAAATCCTGGACTTGCTTCTTAACTTATTCATTCTCCTATGGAATCAATCTGTACGTTGCTTTGTTTGGTAAACTCTCCCCTGGTATAAGGTCAATGTGATGGCTTATAATTTTGATGGGTGGAAATGAACAAGGTAATTCGTCCACCACTATATCAACAAACTCCTCCAACAGTTCCTAAATATCCTCAAGTAGATCATCTATCGACATGCTGGTCAAGATGACTCTAGGTTTTCTCACCACAACAAACTACATTTCTTCATATTTCTTGACTTCCTTAAGAAGCTCCTTCCCACTCATGAGAAGTATAGTATTGCTTGTCTCTGCATTCACCTTCTTGTCTTCAATTGGCAGCAACATATGCATTCTACCATTCTTCTCCAAGGTGTATGTGTTCTTTCTCCCATCATGAACAAAATTTCTGTCATATTGCCACGGTCTTCCCAACAAAATATGACAGACATCCATTGGAATGATATCACATAAAATTTCATCTCTATATCCCCCTGTCTTGAATTCAACTAAACATTGTTTAGTGACAGTTACCTGATGTCATTTTTACAACCACGAGACTTTGTATGGGCTCGGATGTGCAACTGTTTCCAATTCCAGATTCTCCACCATTTCTGTGGATACTATATTATCTGTACTTCCATTTTCAACAATCACCTTGCATACCCTATCCTTGGTCTTGCAAGAAGTTCGAAACAAACTGTTTCTCTGAACTGGATTTTCCATCTCTTTATCTGGCTTCAAGAAAATTTTCCTCATCATTAAGTATATTCCGCCTTCTGCATCTTCTTCCTCAACATTTCACCTTTGTGCTTATGAAATGTGAGCTTCACCTCCTCCATCTCTTTTTCTATCAGGACATTCCCAAGATTTATGTCCAATCTTCTCACAGACAAAAGATTTTATCTCACAACCTCTGCCTCTTCCTCTTGCTCATGGAAAAGTGTTCCTGTCGGCATATTGTCCTCCCTATGAACTTCCTCTTTTTTCAGGGTGGTTATGTGGTTTTTTCTCTTCATCCTTTGGCTTCTAAGTTATGTCCTGGGAAACTGCCTTGCCTCTGCTCTAGCTTTTGCCTCGACCTCTTTGAAATTGCTTTTGGGTCAATTTCTCTTTTGCCTTAGAAGAAATTTGATAAGCATCTTCCACATTCCTTTTTTTCACCATGCTCATCTCATCCTGAATTTAATATCTTAGGCCATTCATGTATCTAGCTACCTTTTCATCATCGATTTCATGATGACCTTCTCTGATGTTGAGCCTGTAAAATTCCTCAGTGTATTCCTTCACTGTCATCCCTTTCTATCTCAAATTATGAATTCTTCGGAATACATTAATTTGATAGTCCCTGGGTATGAATTTGGATTTAATTTTTGCTACCATCCTATCCCAACATTTGATTCTTTTCTTTCCTTTGAAACACCCATCAGCCTGCAATTCATCCCATAATAGTGTTGCATGACCTTTCAGTCTAGTGACTGTGTGCTTAACCTTCTTATCCTCCTCGACATCCTCATAGTCGAATCATTTATCCAGATCTCTAAGCCAATCTAGCAACTCCTCAACCTCTAAGTTACCTTCATACATCGGAATATCCATATTTTCTCTAGAACCTATCCTTGAAACAACTTTAAATAGACGTTCCTCTGCAGCATCTTCGGCTACAACTTCTACTTCTTCAACTCCTTCTTCAAGTTCACTTTCAGCCTCACTGATATCTCCATTATTAGTTGTTCATCTTTATGATGTCTCTATAGCATCTAATCGAGAGCGATGTTCTCTCATCTCCATTTCCATGGCTGGATTGGGCATAGTTGGAGGAATTTTGTTTAATATGTCCACGCAAAATTCAAATCACAATTTTCCTTTGTCTTTCCTCTACAGAAAACAAAATTTGTCAGCTCTTCTACCACCTGACGTAGAGCCCCTACCTCAGTAGGGTATGTTGACCTCCCGGTCTATAGATCTTCAAACTTCCTTGAGATGAAATGGCTCATATAGTCCCTTGATGGAACCAACAACAACAAAAAAAATAATCCACAGGTGGAATATGAAGTTTAGCCCACGCGAACAAGCACTAGGCACAAACCTCTTCTCCACATGACCATTGTCATAACCACTACCTTAACCAACAAGGCTCGTCGCATTTAGAGATATCGAGACTTATGCTTTAGAAGCACCTCGACTTCTCCAATCCCCGAAACCCAAAATGGGCTAAAAACCCTCAACTCATCCCTTAAATCTTCACTGATGTGACCTCCAGCTGTGAGCTCGAGCTCGCTTATGAGTACATCGGGATTTTGCGTATTGGGGATTTGCAATGCAAATTTTCTCCGTCTTCTTGAAATATGAAATTGCGATGACCCCTTGTCATATCAATGTTCCATGTTTCCCATGATCCAATGCTCCAAATTCTCCCTTCACCTATCGGGATCTCGCAACTTGCGATTCTGCGATACAAATTCCTCCACACTTCTGACTTCTAAAATGAAAAAAATCAAAGACGCCAAATCAATGACTCTCGACTCTTTATATATAACAGATGTTGTTCCTCTTGAGCTTGATTCTCTGTGGGGTGACTTTAACCCTCGTCCTTCCTCTGATATCTTCGAACAATGCTATCCTTCCTGATCTTGTTCCTCTGGAAACTTCCTGCAACTTCTAAAGAACCTTTGCACGCACACCTTGCAGCTTCCATAATAACCTCTAGTTATTTCCAACTTCAACTCTGTGCACTCCCAACAACTAAATTTCTTCAATCGCTCACCTGGGTTGGAAACCTCTGAGAATTTCTTCCTGCTTGTGCACTCCTTGCACGACTTTCTATGCCAAACTTGAACTTCTGCGAGCATGCGAATAACGTTATCCCTCCTGATATTTTTTATGAGATAAAAATCATAACCATGTCAACGCACACCTTGCGGACCTTCAGTGCACCCCTTGTAGGAATTCTCAGGAAGAGAAACAATTGAAACTCATATTCCTCCTCTCACAAACTTCATACATTCAACATGAAATCATACACATAAACACAACATTGAAATAAATGCATAACAGATAAAATAAGTAATTGTAAACATACCATTCAATAGATGTAAACAATAACCATGAAAACACCATGAAATTGAGTCAAAGATTTCATATATTAACTCAAGTGCTCTTGTACATGGTTCAATAGCAACAACTATCTGCTCATACAAATTCTAAAATCTTTGTTCTTCTCTACTCTCCTATTCTTCCAATTAAGAATGATACAAAATCTGCTCTACAATACATGCGAGGGTGTCTTTTACGAGTTTTACCTCCTACAACTCTAAGCTATCAACTCAGAATTAAAATCTACCTAATTTACACTCAATACAATTAAATGCCTTCATATTTGACAGATGAGAGCAATGCTCAAGATTCATTTTACAAATCTCAAAACATTTATGGGCAATTACATCCTCCCAACAATTGCATTTACGTTTTAAATTCAAAATGTCTTCAAAATGCGCATTGGTGCGTATCTAGTTGTCCTCTGCTTGTGCTTTCCTACAATGCTCCTACATAATTCTCAATGAAGTATGCAACCGACCTATTATCTTGGCTTAAGATCGCTCCAATTGCAACTCCACTCGCATCACATCTCACCTGAAATGTCTTCTCAAAATATGATAATACCAAAATTGGTTGTCCCGTTATCTTCTCCTTAAATATGTTGAAGCTCTTCTCAGCCTCTTCTGTCCATTTGAAGGACTTATGTCGTTTCTTCACTATATCGATCATTTGTGCACCAATCTCACTAAACTTTATGATGAACTTTCGGTAAAAACTCACTAATACATGGAAGCTTCATACTTCAAATATACTCCTTGGTGATGAACATTCTCTGATTGCGTTCACCTTCTCGGGATCCATCTTCAATTCATTCGAAGAGATCACAAAACCAAAATAAATGAATTATGTATTTATGAAAGAGGACTTCTTTAAATTGATCAACAATTTCTCCCACTGTAACCTCTTCATCACTAAAGTTAGGTGCCTTAGATGCTCTTCTTCAGTTTTATTGAAGTCTAGTATATCATTCAGGTATACACTCACAAATTTTCCAATAAAATCTTCCAGCACTTCATTCATCAACCTCATAAAAGTACTCAGGGAATTTTTTAAGCCAAACAGCATAAGAATCCATTTATACAATCCCTCATTTGTTTTGAAGGTTGTTTTCCACTCATCACCTTCTCTCATCCTTATCTGGTGATATCCACTTTTCAAATATATCTTTGAAAATTAGTTCTCTCTGCTTAAACAATCCATCAAGTCGTCCATCCTTGGAAATGGAAATTTGTACCTAATGGTGATCTTATTTATGGCTCTTGAGTCTGTACACATTCTCCATCCTCCATACTTCTTTGGACTCAACATGATTGGTACCGCACATAGACTCAAGATTTCCCTGACCAATCCTTTGTCTAACAGATCCTCAACCTATCTTTTCACCTCCTCATTCTCTTGAGGTGTTAGTCTGTATTTTTATTTGATTGGCAGGATTGCTCTTGGTATTAAGTCAATGTGATGGATGATACTTCTGATAGGTGTCAATGAGCTCGACAACTCATCCACTACCATGTCAGTAAAATTATCTAACAACTCCTGAATTTTCTCAGGCAAATCCTCCATAGAAATACTCGTAAGGATAACTTTTGGCTTCCTCACTACAATGAACTGCATCTCCTATTCCTTCTTAACTTCACTCAGAAGTTCCTTCCCACTCATGAGAAGTATGCTCGTGCTAGCTTTATCCTTTACTTTCTTCTCTTCAATTGGCAGTAACATGTGTGTTCTACCAGTCTTCTCCAATGTATAAGTATTTATTCTCCCATCATGAATGAAATTCCTTTCATACTGCCATGGTCTTCCCAACAAAACATGACATACATCCATGGGAATCACATCACATAGAATTTCATCTCTATGTCCTCCTATTCTAAATTCAACCAGGAATTGTTTAGTTATTGTTACCTGATGACCTTTCTATAGCCATGAGACTTTATATGGAGTTGGATGTACAGTCGTATCCAACTCTAACTTCTCCACCATCTCTCTAGATACTAAGTTATCAGTGCTCCCACTATCAATGATCACCTTGCATACTCTGTCTTTAGTCTTTCAAGTTGTCCTGAACAAGTTGTTCCTCTGCACTAGATTTTCAACTTATGGCTCTGGATTTAAGAGAACTTTATTCATTATCAAATATCTCCCATCCTCTACACCTTCTGCCTCAAAATATCTCTTCTACTCTTCCGAAATGTGAGTTTTACCTCCTTCCTTCTTTCTCTCGAGGCATTCCCAAGACATGTGTACTACCTTTCCATAGGCATAACACTTTATCTCACCTCCTATACCTCTTCATATTCCTCTAGGGAAAGAGTTTCTACCACCATTATGCCTTCCCCAAGAACTTCCTCCTCTCTCAGAGTGATTATGTGGTTTATCGATCTCACCTTTGGGATTTTGTGCCTTGTCATGGGAAACTCCTTTGCCTCTATTTAAGTTTCTACCACTGTTTTTTTGACTCTTCTTCTTGGCCAACTTCTACTCTACTTTCAACATAATATGGTATGCATCCTCCACTATATTTATGGTCATCATGTTGATTTCGTCCTGGATTTCATATCTCAGGCCGTTGATGTACCTGGAATTTTTTTCCTCATCTCTCTCATTTTGTCTAGCCCTGATGTTTAGTCTATAGAACTCCTCTATGTACTCCTTCACAGTCATCCCTTTCCGTCTCACGTTCTACAACCTATTGAACATATTGATCTGATAATCCTTGGGTATGAATTTTTCCTTTACCTTGGCTACCATTCGAACCCAACTCTTAATATTTTGTTTTCCCTTGCTTCTCCTGTCAGCCTGTAGTTCATCCCACCACAGTGATGCATGTCCTTTCAATCTGGTGACAACATGTTTTACTTTTTTATCCTCATCGAAATCTTCATAGTCGAAATGCTTGTCCATTTCTCATATCCAATCAAGCAATTTTTCGACATCCAAATTACCCTCATACATTGAGATGTCTATCTTTTCTCTAGCTCCCAACTTGACAACCACTTTCAGCAAGCGCTCTTCCGTAGCATCCTCTGCTACAACTTCTTCGAATTCCACTTCTTTTTTTTCTGCATCACTAACGTCTCCAACATCAGGTTCTCTCCTCTGTGTTGTTTCCATGGCATCTAGCCTTGCACGCATTTATCTCATCTCTCTTTCCATAGCTCAATTTTCTACGGGTAGCTCTGCATGTCTTCTAGGCGACATTGTGCTGACGTATCCGATACCACTCAATGATACCAACCTACTTCTCTGTCTCCTTTATCTAAAAAAATCAATTATGTATTTGCTCTGATACCACTCTGACACAGACACCCCCAACTACTCTCCTAGGGACTACATGACCTCTCGGTCTTGGATCTTCAAACTTCCCAAACCGAACTGGTTCTTCGAGCCTTCAAATAACCCTGAGTGCTTTACACACTCACACAGGTCCCCTTGATGCTGCATGTAAGTGTGGATAACTTAAAAATCCACTTTATGATGCTCAACGAAACCGATTCGTGAGTATTATCTTTTCCCTAGACTTTTACTCCATTATGCGACCATGGGCTATGACTTCCGGTCAATCCTTTACCACTTCGGGCTCCAACGATTCTACAATATCCTCCTTTGTTTCTCTTCAAAACAAATTTTCCTGAAATCACGTGTCTCTGCCACGTGTCTCCCTGGATCTGAAGGTCGAGCTTAAGCTTCAAGTTTCGCAACTTTGCGAAACTTCTCTTACTCCACCCTTACTTCCTCTGAATCTCCAACACTCAGATTCCCTAATCCGCTGCCATGTGTCTCCTCACAACCAATGATCAATATTCACCTAATGAGTTCACGACTGTAGTGATCTCAACTTTCAATGCTTCGAAGTGTCCCAAACTCTGATTTATGAAATTCCTCACAACTGACCTTCATGCAACTCCTCCCAAATCCGATGGTTTGGAATGATTACAATCCCTCTTAGATGAATCTCTGTTTGAGATAAAATATGAGAAATATCAAAGGACTCCTTCGTTAGATGATTTCTCATTGTTCTCCCTCCTGAGATTGTTCTCTCTTAAACTCTTGTCTCCTTAGAATACTCCTTTTGACACTTAGTAAAAAATCATCCTGTGCATGCCTTGCAATAGGTTCTCCTCTACAATCCAACCACTCTATGAGAAACTTCAACTACTCATCTCGAGCTTCTAAGTCAGAAGACTCGATCATGCACTCCTTACAGATAAACTATCTCAGGTTATCTCTCTATAACTTTCTGAGTCAAAATAGGACCTATCATTCACACCTTGCAAACGCTATGCACTCTTTGCATGCATAAAGTTTATGCTATCTCTTTTGATATTACGAGTCAAAATAGAATCTTTCAACACACTCCTTATGGACACTATGCACGTTTGCACTCTCTCATAGAAGAGAAATAATTGAAACTTATTCAAAATATCACAGATTCATACATCTAGCCATGTAAATGCATGCATAAGTTCAAGAACTAGAAATAACAGAGAATTGCAAATAAACATAAAGTCTACCATTCACTCATTCATATAGATGCATCAACACAATACATTTGGGACAATGATCCTCTGTTATATTCATTCAACTAAAATACACATGTGTTCATACATTGTTTTTCGGTAGCTCTCAACTCTCTGCTACAATGGAAATCTAATAGATTCAATAGCCTCTCAACAACTAGTGAGACAAAAACCTCTATTGGGAAACAATACAAATCTTTATACAAGAGGGCTCTTTGAGCTCTTCCCTCCAACTACTTCTAAGCTATCCTATCGAATTAAAAGCTATCAACTACTAATATTTATTACAATAAATATTTGTGACAAACAGATTAGATCGAACACATCGAATTTGTACTGCACTCGGCTACATTAACAGAAAATACATTCTCTGATGTCTTCATGAACCATCCATCTCTACAACATTTAAGATGTTATTTAGTTACAAATCTATTCAAAATATTTTCCGGATACACATTCTTCAAAATTCAAACTTCTTCAAAATGTGTGCTAGTGCGCCTAGATTTCCTCTGCTCGTTCTTTGCTGGCGATGCTCCTGCATCAACAATAAATTCCAAATATTTATTTCTTGGATTTATATGAAAATGTTTCTTCAATAACCCAATATGATATTTATGTGCAACAAAAGCTTTTTTACAATAACAAAAGATTGAAGGAGGGCTTCAACATCATAATTAAATTTTGATCAACATCACACACAATCTTCTTAATAGTATATAAACACATCCATATCTTCTTCATGACAAATAAGAGAGAATGATTTGATCATATCAAATAATTTTAATAGAGTATTGCAATTAGTAATAAAATATAAATTGATAGGTCAACCTCAAATATCTCATACCTAAAACTCAAAGTTACAAGATACAGTCAAGATCAACTCTGAAGAAATTGTTTGTGGAGTTTATTCATGAGAAAATTTTCTTCATTGCCAAAAATTTGACAGCCATATATGTGGCTGAAAATACTCCATGATCATACAAAAAAATTCTTTATAAGAATACAAGAAAAACACTCATCAAATCAGCCTTGTTCCGAACTCTGAGATTCAATCATAAAGCTATGAGAAGTGGTGTAGAAGAATAGAAAGAATGGAGAAGATGGATATTTCTTTCTTTTGATCAGAATCTTGAATGTGTATCCATGGCCGTACCTTATTCTTCCTCTGAATTGCTTCCCTTCCACCCTCACAATACCGATTATTGGAATCTTTGATGAAGTCTCTCTTCTCTTTTTAAGATGAGATTTTCTAACTACTTGAGTAGTTAGGGTTTCTCCCTTCTAGAAATTCTTGTACAAGTTTATTCTTGAAACATTCCATTTAAATAATTCCTCATTAAGTCCTCATTAATGAACTCACATAATTAATATATGTATATTGAAAATGGTTCCCTTTACTTTTTGAATAAAAGTTTTTAAAATAAACTTTTATTTTCACAATTTAATTAATTTCCCATTTAAAATAGGAGGAATGTGATTTAATTTTATGGGAGTAATAATTAATTTTTTATCCATGGAAACCACTTATTATTTTATCTTCATCATCTTATCTTTACAGTGATATAAAGTTTGCGCAAATCCGTCGCCCATATCTCAAGATGTGAGCTCGTGAAGTTGAATTATAATGCAAACCCATTAAAAATGATGTTGGATGATATTTTAATTTTTGGGAAAAATGTAGAAACATTAAGCCTTTTAAACCTATACCATCATATTATACGTCAAAATATATTTCCAATGATATAAATGTTGTGTGGTTCCGACACTCGGAACTCAAGTTATGGCCTCCAGAAGATTAACACTTAGCCATCGTCGATCAAAATTGATGGGCAAATCTCAGCCCTTGGATTGATTTTCGTGCTTTCCTTAATAAAATTCAAATTTTTGGTTTAATACCCTATCCCACATGCATTGGGATATTACATTATTCATGGTATATAATACTAGTTGTTTCATACACTTAGTAAGAAACACAGGAATAAGATTATGGAGCATAAGGGGTTTGACCTCCTTAGAAAATTGTTGAATAAAATAATAATTTTTGAATCCTTTCGTCATCCACCTTAGGCCTATTCACCATGATGATTCATCAAATAAGATGGTACCACATGTCATAAATTGATTGGTTGTCACATCATTCAATCATATCACGTCATATGTCCCTCTTTTCATGTTGCCACATGCAATGGTCCTATTGAACGCCATGCGTCAATCCTCCATAGCTGGCCAAATAGTAATGTTCCATGTGGAAAATTATTATTGGTTCACATTTTAAAGGTGAAAATTTTAAAAATAGGTTAAGTATGGGAAGGTAGATGATATTTTAGATAAGGGGAAAGGGATAAATGTAGACGATGGAAGTGAGGGAGGAGAAATGTAGGTAGCAAGAGCGGGCTGGGGAGTGAGGTGAATAAGGGAGTGAGGGTGGTCAGTGTCCACGAACTCGATGAGGATTGTGAGTAGTTAGGGGGGAAGGAGATAAATGTAGATGATGAAAATGAGGGAGGATAAATGTAGGTAGTGGGAGTGCGGGTGAGGATGGTGAGGGGGAAGGGTAAAGAAGTGTGTTGGGTGTCCTCCCCCACCATATATTGAAATATGGATAAGTATGGGAGGATAAGGGGTAAGGGAGTGGATATGGTGGAGAGATAAGGAGAAGGGTAGGAGTGAATAAATGGGTTGGAGTAATTTGTAGGTGGCGGAGGGATATGGGTGATGTGTAGTTAGTGAGTTGGTGGATGAGGGAGTGTAAGGACACTACAACAAATCCCTCTGATTAGCTCCCTTTTTAGCTTCCATTAGTTCTTTTAATGTATTTTTGTCCACATTTTGGCTAAAGTTGGTGTTATTTATTGGGAGGGCGCTATTTATGGTGCTATTTGTGCCGAGCAGCATAAGTAGGTGCTAATCTAGGCTCTATTAGCACCTAGTTTAGCGCCCTATTTAACGACCTAGTTAGCACCTAAGTTAGCTCCATGTTTAGCACCCCAATTAGCACCCCAATTAGCACCTAGTTTATCTTCCAGTTTAGCTTCTATCTTAGCTTCCAGTTTAGCTTCCAGTTTAGCTTCCAGATTAGCTTCCTTTTTAGCTTCTAGTTTAGCTTCCAATTTAACTCCTAATATGAGTAAATTTTTTTTTTTTTGAGTTTTTGGGGGTTCAATGGATAAGGGCTTTGGGGATTAGGTGATTTAGTGATTTGGGGTCTAGGGATTAAGGGTTAAGGGATTAGGGGTTACCATTTAATAGAATGAGATTTAAGGGATTAGGGGTTACATTTTAAGGGATTAAGGGTCAACGGCTAATGGATTTGGGGCTTATGGGTTAGGTAGTTTAATGGTTAATTGATTAGGGATTATATATGGTCAAGGGATTAATGAAATCCATTGGCCCTACACATAATCATTGAGATCATCCACGTCTTATTTTCATCATCCGTCATTTCTATATGTAGAATATTTTTTGGAATAGATCTCTTGAAATGCCATGGAACTTCTAGTACACATTGTTACACGTCAAAATTACTCAACTGGATAAGTGTCGCATGATCCTCCCAACTGTCGTAAGTGTCGCATGTTCTTGACAACTTTTGCAAGTGTCACAAGTTGTTCGCAAGTGTCGCAAATGTTGTTCAAGCATACTGCCATAATGACGACACTAAGGAGGCACTTAAGACATCTCCTACACTTGATTTGGAGGAGGGAAAATGATCAACTGAAGTGAAGGAACTTTTGTCACCTGAGAAGAGCTCTTAAACAAAGGTTTTGAAGGTGAGCGCTCCCCTACATCATCCTTAGGAGTGTTAGTGCTCCCCTATAAGGTCTCAGGGAGTGTTATAATGCTTATCTACCCGTCAGAAGGAGCGCTATCCACCCTTGGAGATCTGGCGCTCCCCTCAAGCTTCCTAGGGAGTGCTATAGTGCTCTCATGCCCCTTTTGAGGGAGAACTGTCTAATCTGAGGCAGTAGTTGGCCCGTTGAGGAGAATAAGGGGAGGATCTTTCAAGTTTGGAAGGCAGTTTCATTCCAATTCTTGGTTCCATCAAGACATCCCTGATCCAAGGAGGGAATTCCTCAACTTGTTCTAAAGATAACTCAAGAGGTTAAGCTCCTCTTAACCTATATAAGCAGGCTCTATGGTGGTGAAAAAGGGGGAAGAATTGCTAGCATGAAACCTATGGTCTCATAGGAAACACACAGTCAGTCAAAGGAGAGTGATCAATGAAGATACTATCATCCAGGTTGTGGATCTTTCAAGAAAGGGTTAGACGAAGGGGACTTGACAAAGATGTCGCATTCGCATCTACGATTGTAAGTATTACTTTCATTATTCTCATTAATATGACACGCTTGGCCTGTTTCTTTATAGTTTGTGTCTGATATTACATGAACTTATCATTGATAGATAGATCTATTTTCAAGCTAATCTCAATAGAGTAGGAAGTGGTCGTACTTTGTTTGTCTTTAGGACTCAGCGAGGAGCGAGAGTTTGGAGCTCGATTCAGAGCGTGCAGGGACAAACGTCGATAAAGAGGTACTTCTATTTTCTTTCCTTCTCGTGTATTAGTTTGTATGGATTTGAAAGGAAGTAAGTGTCCACGTTAAGCATTTTTTGTCTTAGAGTTAGGGTCTAGCTTTTTGAGGCAATCTACCTGTCCGCAGGGAGATTTTCCTACAACCCGCTGGGGAGTCCTCAAATCAAAACTTCTTGTTTTGATTTCTCCTCATAGACCTTATTTTACCCCTTGATTGTTTCAGACCTGGTTCACTCCTCTTTTGATTGGTTTCATGAGCTGATGGGCTCCCTACCCCATCACACTCAGACTACTTGTCGAAACCGAACTGCAATTTTTGGATTTTTTGACACTTTTAGGAGTTTTTTGAACCTGGTGCCCCTATCCCTATGTTAACAGAGTGCCAGCACTCCCTGAGTGCCTTACACAGAGCGCTATAATGCTCCTTGTCTTTGACAACAGAGTGCCAGCCCTCCTTTGGCCAATAAACCTTCCATAATTGTTTTTTCAGGGTTTTACCTCTGTGTTTCTCTTGCTGGGTCACCTTGTGAGTCGATCCTTCTTCCTTTATAGCTTTGACATCTATCTTTTTGAAGAACAAACATCTTGTTGTTTGGATTTTGTAGCCTTCTTCACTATTGTTGTTGAGTTTTTCTGTCATTTGGAGCTTGAAACCCATGCATTGTCTTTCTCTCTTTTTTTCGACTGAGTAAAAAACTCTGGTGAAAGTCATCAAAGGCCTACAGATCTTTTCATTTGGTTTTAGTTAAGATCATTGTTCTTTGACATTTCTTTTGCTGTGAAGTTTGATTTCTCTTTGATTGTTTCTTTTCTTTCGCTTCTTGTTTTGATCACAACGAGAGGGTGTATTTTTTTGTATGATTCTTGCTTGTGTTGGTCTGATTTTCATTTATCCAAGAAGATAATTAGCAAGACAAGAATTGTTTTGAATTAATCATTATTCATATGCAAACAATAAAAAAGCATCTTCATGATTGATTGTGCATGTTAGAAGGCATCTCAAAAGTTTTAGCATCACATCAGAATTTGATTGAGGAAAATTTGTTTGAGTACATTCCTTATTAGTGCTTGTTAGTGAAAAGAACTCTCTCTCTCCCTTAGATATATGTTCATCGAAAAGAAATGACTACTTATCATCTTTGATCCATTTTTTGGACTGATTCATAGTTCCATTCATTTCACTTCCATGCACCCCTTTGAGTAAAGAACAGCTATAAAATGAGCGCTAATTAAAATTATCTAGAACTTTTTCTTTTCTAGGATCCTCCACCAACATTAGAATAGGATTAGTACTTTGGATCAGGCTGTGAGCATAACTCTCCAATGTTTCCAAAACAAACAGTAGCATCCTGAGATAGGGAGAGTCAAATCCAATTATCGTATAAGTATGCCTGAGATCCCCCTCTCACACAGGGGTTATGCACGAGGTCGCATTCAGGTGAGTTACGGAGATTATCCCTCCGTGGTTTAACTGATTGTGGTGGTCAGATCGTATTATGGGGATCACTTAAAGGTAAATCCACAATTACTGCATGGAAGCCTTTTATTTGATTTCGGGCTCGATACCCTGCCCATACGTTTGGATCGGACTGTCGACTATTCCCTCCCAGGGGCTGACTGCAAATTGGTAACCTNTTAGTGGCCATAATCTTTAGGGTCTTACACAAGGTGACAGTGAAGGGAAGTCTCACTGTACCTAGAGCAAACATTGGTCAAACTCACTCGGGCTCCTTGGAGGGTAAATCCACAATTACTATGTGGAAGCTTGCACCAAGGCGTAAATCTGTTAAGCAGGTCGCCATTGTAACTGTTCCACCCTATCCCCGCCCCTTCTTGACTTGATCGTGTGATGTTAGATTTCATCACCAACTAGTACGGTCATCGAGAGAAGGTCCTGTTTGCTTGGTTGTGATTCTTAGATTCTATTAGCGTATACTGCTTCTTTTTTCTAGTTGGCCATAGATCTTTTTTTCCGACTCTTTTTCGCTAACATCGACCCTCCACGCCGTTTGCAGAGGCTACAAGGACTTCCTCCAGAAAATATGGAAGGAAACACCCCTTTACCCCCTCATTCTATGGAGGAATCTCCTCAACAGAATGAGGTTCAAGACACTACAACTTCCCAGGAAGAAGTTCCCACTCCTTTAGAGAATTTTCGAATTGTTTCAGAGTCTCCAAAAGATTTCCGAATTCCGGAGGGATATGAACGACGTCTCCTCCAACTGAATTCCACTGGTGAATTTGTCATCGTCAATCCTTCTGACATTCTGACTGGGTCTCATCAAAACCCTTTAGCCGACGACCCTTTTTGGACTGCGGACATTGTTTGAAGTCCATCGCATATGGTGCGAGGTCTTTATGGAACAGGGATGGGTGCTGACGCACCTATTTCCTACACCGTACGCCTAAACCATTTTATTGGTACCACCATTTTTACGGACACACCGCCCGTTGGTCCGAGAACATCGTTCATTGGACCAAGGTCTACTCTTCCCCTCTAGATGGCCCATTCTACAATAGTCCCTCACATTTTGACTATTCCCGCCGATAATGCGGTGGTTAACCAAGCTGCGATTGGCACACCTGTAACACCAAGACCTACACTCCCATTTGGGTACAGAGCATTGAATTATTTCACTGCCACTACTACCCAAGCCACTACTACCCAAGTTATGCCGGGAAATTCCATACCTATCCAACAACCCGGAGGGACTGGTCTTGGCGGCCCTAATCCGCTCGACGGTACTGGTCAGTCATTTACGTTTGGTTTTCAAATTTCGGGAACTCTATCTCAAGCTGGGAGGAATCCTCCCACCGGAGGACAAATTCCATTTTGGGGGCACCCTCATGCTGGGGGGCAGCCTCAATCCAGAGCCTACCATCAACCATATGGACAAAATGTGTCTGCCACACCCAATCCGTGGAACGTCCCTTTTCCAGGAAACCCACAGTTCTTGGCAGGACACAATTCTCAGACTCTGCAACAACCTCCTTATGGAAAAATGCCAAACCCAACCTATAACCCACAAAACCCATCCAGTTATCCTCCACTCACACATGCTTCTCAAAACACCTCAAATCCTGTGTACCCTGGTCAACACCAACCTCATACAAGAGGGCCCACTAGTTACAATTATCCACATAACCCAGTGATTGGCCCCACTGGTGTCCCCATGCCACACTAGCATTACCCACAGGTTAACCGACAACTAACTTTTCTAGCTACACTGGACCTTCCAGACTTGTCTCGGTTAACGAATGATCCTATTTATCATTCTCTGGTTTGGCCATCTATTCCAGCTAAACTTCCTTCTGATATCCCAAAATTCGACGGAAAGTCCAGAGAAGACCCAAACAACCACGTGATGACTTTCCATTTGTTGTGTTCATCCAACTCCCTCATGGACGATTCTATACATTTGCATCTTTTCCAATGAACGCTTACGGGTTTCGCGACGAAATGGTATATTGAACTACCATGTGCATCTTTTCACGATTTCAACTCCCTCGCCATGTCTTTCCTCACGCACTTCCAACTACCCATTCGATACGAGACGGGTACTGAACTATTAACCTCCCTTCGTCAGACAACTTCTGTACATATCTCCGACCATATTCATGAGTGGAGATGACAACGAAGGCTAATCAAAGCGGTCATTCCTGACCAATTGTTAGTGGAATGGTTCACTAAATCATTGTTACTCCAGATCGCTCGTGATGTTGCCATGGGTGGTGTAGTCACCAAGGAAGAATATATTGCCCAAGCTCAGTACTTAGACTTAGTGTATTCATAATATGGTACTCTGTATGAGTTGATACCGAATGTTACCTATGCCACTAACGATCCATCCAAACCATCATCTGCTTCACACATGGATGGAGTTATTGGCTCCGTCAAAACCCAATCTACTCCCCAGTCAACTGGAACAACTCAGCGGCCCGCTTCGACGGATATTCCCAGCCTGACTACACCCTCTTCTAGTCCCCCTCAAACTCAGGTCTCTGAGGTGAATGCGGTCCAATCGACCCCTCCACAACAACTTGGGGGCAAGAAAAAAGTGAGAAATAAACCAAAGAAAAACAATAACAATGAACAACCAAAACATCAACCACAAAGCCCTGCTTCCAAAAAACAACCACAACGAAAACCAAAATTCCCATGTCTCATTTGTGGTGACGATCACTACACCCGAGACTGTCCGCATCGCGATGAAGTGGCCAAGATTTTCAAGGGAAATTCACAACCCACTGTGCT
>JASDQU011444667.1:0-13327 GCA_032191745.1 Picea mariana
CACTTTTCTAGGGCTTCTGCATCTATCTGTCCTTCAAATACAGGAATATCAAAATTAACTTGTACCTTGAAAGGAGAGGTGCCTCCAAAGTGGCCGCTTTATGAAGATGTGCCTGCTAATATCGGAAGGCATTGAAGGACGTGGGCAAAATTCTCCATCATTTCGTCCCTCTGTCGCGTGAGAGCTTTCTCAAGTAACAGATTGATAGGATCGTCTACTCCTTTGTTTTTCTTTTCTTCCGCCATTGAGGGCTTCTTGGGTGTGTGAGAGTGATTGTCTTCAAGAGAGACAAGCTCAAGACCCAACTTTCTATACTCGGACCTCGTCGGAGACATGCACTGAAAAAATGATCAAGAGCAGCCTACTCTGATACCACTAATCCAGATTATTTTCGGCACGAAATGAGAGCGAAGACATAATAAATAAATGCACAGAGATATCACAGATATTCAATAATATAAAAGAAATGTATCATAGATGAAACCATAAACAAAAATATACAGTAATACATGATTTCTATTAATCAAATAAATGTACAGACACTATAAAAATACAGAGTGAAAGACTCGCTAGAATGGTGGCAGCTTATCTCTGAGAAGAGATGTGGTGGCTACTCGCATTCGTAAGAAGATGATTACAATGAGGCTCTAAAGGAATTTTTACAATAAACCGGAATGCCAAAAACCCTAGACATCCAAAAACCTAACCCTAGGAGATGAAGCGCCTAAAGTCATGTGGGCCCAGTTTGGGTAAGTTGGTGCATCAACTTCCCGGGGTCGTAACTTTTGCATACGATCTCTGTTTTAGGCATATGATAGCTCATTGGAAAGATATCGTCGAGGAGATTCATTTTGGGGGATCAATCATTCATTTGGCTATCATTGAGAACATTTATATTGAAAAACCTTCATTTGGGCCCTCAAAATGGCCCCAGAAGTTAAAAACTGCTAAAAATAGTAAATTGCCAACATTTCTAGAAAACTGTTTTGAGCCAGTTGAAAAAGGTGGGTGGCCACCGATATCCACCTGGATAACAACACAGTATTCAACAAGATCTAACACATCCAAGCACTTAGCACATAGAAATAGATCAGATCTAGCATTCATTCACATCACTAAGCACTAAGCTACTATATCAGATTCATCTAACATATATTACTGCACTAAGCATAAATCACATTAATAACATAACAACCATAATGCACAAAGAAACCACAACACATGATAAATGTGGTTCACCCCAGTGTGGGGCTACGTCCACCAACTCTTCTTCTTCTTTATTATCTTCTGTCAATCTTCATACATGCACAGAGCCTCAAACCCTACTCTGCATAGGACAGGAGATCTGCGTGCACCTCTCCAGATCCTCCTTCCCCGAGCTAGGTTCAAGAACAGAGCCTTCTTACAATCACTTGAACTTAGCTCCGCGAGTATTAACACACAATATGCACGAAGCATTCACAACTCTTCGCACTTAGCACAACACAACACTTAGCTTACAACTAACTTAGTACATTCACCTTATTACGTCCTTCCTACATCGCCTAGATATATATTTATACATTACAAAAGGGGCCTAAGCATGGGTAAAAACCATGGGCAGAAATCCCATACCCATTACATAAACCACAAACCCTAAACCCTAAACCCAAAATCCCTGAAAAGGGGGTGATATCTCGTGATCTCCACTTCGCCTTGTGCTCCACCTTCGACTAGCCTGTCGATGTCCCAAAAATGGTCAAACATGACCAAGGTTCTCCAAAACTTGGTCAAGGGCCAATAGGCCCCCAACACTCACCTGTGACTCATCCCGAGTCACTCTGATCTAGGTAACTCTACCTTAAATTCCTCGAGCTTAGCTCGAGCTACCTCGACCTGCTGCTTCGCCAGAGCCTCTTGCTCGACGAACTCTTGAATAACTTTTTCAATCACAGGTCCTTCCAAGCATTGTTCCACCATGGTGACCACTTGTTCTAGCTGTGCACCTTGTCCTTCAATCTCCTCAAAAATTTTGCAACCTTGATCCTGTACTTGCTGGAGCCTCTAGGTCACTTCCATGACTTTACTCTAGATGGCATGGAATTGTTGTTGAACCATGCATTGTTATTGGGACCTTTTCATCCTCTCGACCGCGGAAAGTGGCTTCAACTGTGCTTGTACTATTGTTGCTTGTTTCTTTGCCTCCTAGAGTTGTGACTCCAGTGTCCTTAGTTATAGATCCTTTGCAAGGAACTCATATGTCTGCGCACTTCGACTATTGATTTGTTTTCATTCTAAGGCCAATGCCTTGATTCTATGGACTGTGCTCCGAGCAGTTTCTTCTCTTTGATCCTGCACTTCCTGTGGAGTTCTTGGCACTGCTTGCAATTCCAGTTCTGCTACTCTTTATTGGAGATGTTGAATGGCTTCAACAATCTTCCCCACTTGATTCTCCATTGGGTCTTCTTCCATCTGTTCTAAGCCTGTCATAGAGCGAAGTGCTCTAGTGACTACTTCTTTAACTCCAATTTTCTCCACGAGCAACTATTCTTTCTCCTTCTGGATCTGCGCTCTATCCTCTGCAAACTTCGCCTAGAGGTCGTCTTTTTCTTATTGCGCAACCCGACATTTCTCTAGGGATTCCTATTTTTCTTGATTCAATGCCTTTGTGGCCTACTCTTTTTCTTCTTGGACATGACGAAGGTGAGCTTATGTCGCATCTGCTATCCTACGTAGCTGGGTAGTCTCATCTCCCAACTCTGTTCCTTCTGCTGACAGTGGCGCAGTAGATATTGTGCGGTTGGAGTAGAGGGCTTGTTGTACCCCTTTCATCTCTGCTTCAATCCTATCATACATGGTCTCCTATTTTTCTTCGTTGCGCTGTAAAATATCTTCTGAGGTATCTAATGCAACGGCAATGATGAGGTCGATGTCATCCACCGTCAGCACAGTCTGAAACTTGGGCTTACTAGCTTTTGAATTCTTCAGCGATGAAGGTTTCTTCGGGGAAACCTTTCTTTTCTTATATGTCTCAGCCTCATCAATGGGATCCTTAGGCAGTGTCACTTTGCCTTGTTCTTGTTTGTCTTATTTCCCTTCGTTCTCTTCTTTGTCTACTTTGTCACCTCCTCCCCTGTCAGGTGAATCTGATGCAGTCTCCTCAGATGCATTTTTCAGCTCCTGTACTTCTTCCTTCTTCTTCCTTCTGCTACTTTTGGGTGCATCATACTCTTCATGGGTGACTACAGGAATTTTGATGAGGTCGGGGTCGGACAGTTCTGCCTGGTCAACTGGTATAAGGAACTCTGCAGGCCATTCCTTAGTTATTTCTTCCATGTCCTCCTCTGTGATCTTATAGTAGGATTGGAGCTCTTCTTTGTGTTCATATCCATGTGCAGTGATATAGATAAAGTGCATGTATGCGCAGAACTTCACTATTGGCCTGAACCTATGAAGGGTGTTCGGCATCATGCGAGGGAAGGATTCAATGGCCCTCTTCAGCTATAAATAGTATGTGTGGAACAACACGTTCGACTGCCATTATTTTTCCATGTCGCTCGAATACCATAGCGTAGTGAACTTCGCAGCTAGAGGTTCAGACGACTCAATTTCAGGGAAGGTCACTCCTTCCAGCATCTCCCAAGCAATAAAGGCGATGCGGATCAGCAACCAAATAAAATGGAACTCGTAGCCCTGATCCTGAGCTTCGTGGCAGTATTTCTCTAACTGGTTGACGAGGTAGCTCACCCAGTTCATTTGTAGCCCTTCAATGCATTCTCCTGTGAGGTCGACAACGAACCCCATGACCTGCATGGGTCTGTTCTTCCTGACTAGCTTACCAGCAATCAACTAGTAGGCTAGGCACACTGCGCCATTCTGGATGGAGGCTACCTTGTAGCCTCGCTTCCCCTTCTCCACATCGTCATAGGTGTCTTTGATTCGTTGCGCCAGGGCACGATCTGCAGCCTTCCCTAGATAAAAGTCTTGTGGGTCCGGTCCTTTCATGATTAATCCAGTGATCCGATGGATCAACGCCAGATACATGGTGATGTTTCTATCTAACCACAGATAACTGCCATGGAAGCAAGACAACATGATTTTAACGCACACGTTAACCTCATGATGCCTTCTGAAGTGTGGTATCTTCATCACATTAAGGATGGTGGACCTCGCGATGTCCATGGTCCATGGCTGGGGGATTATCTTCAACTTCTTCCCCATTGTCTTGGTCAAATACTTTTGTGGTGCGAGCATGCCATGGTTCTTGCGATCTCCCAAGTTGAAGTCATTGATCTTCAACGTCATAATTTGTCCCAACTATTGTCCAACTACATGTATCCCCTTCGGGAGGTACGCAGTGATCAATGTGTATTCAAAGTCCCTCGGGACACTATCACGACTAATCGCGCCAGCCAGAGGTGGGATATAGTCGGGTAGGATAGATGGGATGAGCTTCGCGTTCGCCAAGTAATCACGATGCTTTCTCCACTTCTCTGTCGTAGTTCTAGAGGGTGAATATCGACGTGCAATCGATGGGGATGCTTTCACTCCTCTTGTTGATGAAGCATGTTCCCCTGCAGACATGACCTTCTCAGCCATGAGGTCTATGAGGATCTCTTCGAAGGATTTCTCTACTATGCTAAATTCGCCTGACATACACGCCCGAGATCGGATATCTCAGGTCGGTGAACAAACACTCAATGTAACAGAACGGGTGGCGAAGTCTCAATAAGCACAGCATGGTAATAGTCATCTCTCTGTGGGCTCAAGTAATCACAATTTGCAAAAGTGTTCTTGCTGCAACATTCGACGAGATAAATAGACAATGTCGTAACAGATTCTTCCAATGGGTCAAAAAGCCTCAATCAATGCAATTCCATCCGTTATGGCACGGTCCCAATGGTCCAATGGCAAGCTTTCCGGCAATAACTGTAATTCTAGCCATTCTAGAGCATTGTGCTAATAGTCAATATGCCTCCAACGGTCATATTTCTTCATTGTGGTGAAGTGTCAATCTACGCTTCTATGCTATTCTGGCGAAGTTCAAGTTTTGCAAACCTTCCTTCTGTGAAGTCTTCTCTGGGACTTCCTACAATTTTTCTAACTTTGCTTTCTTCTTGTTGAGCTTTCTAGCTTTCTTTCCTGTGATTTACGTCTCTGGATTCCTCTTTCCATTCTTGTTCTTATCTCCTCTTGGCACAGTAACTTTGCACTGTTGAGGGTCTTTCAAAGGTTCTGAGTGGAATACCTCCTCTCTTGTTATTTCAAGGGTAGGTGCTCGTTTTTGCTGCATGGATAGGTTTTTCAGACATTCCTTCATTTTCTCCACTTTGATATCTAAGTCTTTGGTCCTCAGTAGAATTGAATTGTCCTCTTGTTCTTCCAGTAAGTGCATTATTCTCCTAGCCATGGAATCCCTTAGTTCTTGATTTTTCTTTTCTAGAGCTTCCTCTTCTTCTTTCCTACGGATTTGATCTTTCCCAATCCAAGTTTTTCCTAGCAAAATAGAAAATGGGGCGCTATTCTCAACAAACTTAATGACCTCGAATTCTTCCTGTGTCGAAATTCCATGAGCACTCATAGGTATTTGGGTAAGTCTTCCACATAGGGTTATCATCTTCCCTTTAAAAAATTCTATTCCTCCCAATGAAGGAACCATAGCAGGCTTTCCCAAAATTTCCCAAGTACGTTCTGTCATGATATTCATCTGTGTTTCTTCATCCAGAACATAGTCTATGTCGAAGTCACCTATTCTTGTTTCTATGCACTTCTTCTCTTTTAAGATCTCTGATAAAATAATGTCTCTATGATCATTCAAGGTTTCTTTCATCTGTAATAATATAGTCTCTGATTCTTTCTGGGGTTCTATCATATCCTTAGTTTCTTGACCTTTCTCATGGTTTTCTTGTCTCATATTCATCTTTTCAACTTTAGCAATCATTCTAGGGAAACCCAAAAATTCATGGTCCATAGCTCTACAACAAAGAAAACTAGGACCTCTACTAGAGAATTCCTTAACAAGATGTCTCAGTCTTTTGCAACTATAACAAAGAGTTAATCATCTCTTTATTTTAAATGATCCCCAACTTTTCATGTATTGCGCACTGGGATCACAGTAACTAACCCGCAAAAAATTCTTTCTAGGGTCCTGCATCCATGTGTTAGTCCAAACATTCTTTCTATGCATAGTAATAACATATCTTTCACTATTTTTATCAGATCTATTCATATCAAATCTTCTTTCGTTTAGTTGTGAGCTAGTTTTCAGGTTAGGACAAAATCTATTAAGCATACCTAGATCGATTCTTTCGAAACAAAAATTTCCACTTATCTTACCTTTATCAGAGCACAAATATTTAAGATCTTACCTCTTTTCTTCAAATCGGACTTCTTTTCTTAGCATAGAGCTCACAAGTCAAGTAGGGTACTGCGCACTAAAGCAACATATCTACGCACAGAGCTTTCTTCTTTTCTTCAATTCCCAACAATCACAGTTTCAGGTCTTGGCAACGGAACCATTTGTTGGCACATGGATAGACCTAGGGTTCAACACTTCAACAACACACCAAAAAAACCCTAACTACCGGCCCTTTCGGAAACACCTGCGAAGGAAGTCTCACCCGAGGTAGAGGCAGGGGTGGTTGCAGGACTCAAGTGTTTACAACCTAGTTGGGACATAGAGCTGTGATCACAGTACTTAACAGATCACTTAGCAGTTAACATTCATTAATATTTATCTCTTATCCACATCGCAGGAGAAAACCCTAATTACAGAACAACGCGGTATTCAACAAGATCTAACACATCCAAGCACTTAGCACATAGAAATAGATCATATCTAGCATTCATTCACATCACTAAGCACTAAGCTACTATATCAGATTCATCTAACATATATTATTGCACTAAGCATAAATCACATTAATAACATAACAACCATAATGCACAAATCAAGCACAACACAGGATATACGTGGTTCACCCCAGTGTGGGGCTATGTCCACCAACTCTTCTTCTTCTTTATTATCTTTTGTCAATCTTTATACATGCACAGAGCCTCAAACCCTACTCCGCATAGGATAGGATATTTGTGCACACCTCGCCAGATCCTCCTTCCCTGAGCTAGGTTCAAGCACAGAGCCTTCTTACAATCACTTGCACTTAGCTCTGCAAGTATTAACACACAGTATGCATGAAGCATTCACAACTCTTCGCACTTAGCACAACACAACACTTAGCTTACAACTGACTTAGCACATTCTCCTTATTACATCCTTCCTACATCGCCTAGATATCTATTTATACATTACAAAATGGGCCTAAGCATGGGTAAAACCCATGGTCCGACATCCCATACCCATTACATAAACCCTAAACCCAAAAATCTCTGAAAAGGAGGTGAGATCCTGCGATCTTCGCTTCGCCTTGCGCTCTGCCTTCGACCAGTCTGTCGAAGTCCCAAAAATGGTCAAACATGACCAAGGTTCTCCAAAACTTGGTCAAGGGCCAACAAATTACAACGAATATAATTGCTATGAGGGTGACAGGGCCATTATCTAAATCTATTTCTAATGAGAAAATTAGTTTCTATTCAAGAAGGAAAATACACGAGGCAATCGACATAGTGCGGGAGGGGATACATTACATCAAGACCAAGAAGTTACCAACTATGGTGATGAAATTGGATTTTTCTAAAGCTTATGATGAAGCTAGATTTTAGTATCACAAATTGATGTTGCTCCACTTGGGATTATATATTCACTTTGTTAATTGGGTTATGAGTTGTCTATCTACTGTGTCTTTTTGTGCTATTATCAATGGTCTACTTCATGTTTTTTCAGGCCGAGAAGGGACCTAAGGCAAGGGTGTCCTTAATCACCACTCTTGTTTCTTATTGTAGTAGAGGGGGCAAGTAGGGCACTTCTTGAGGCAAAGAGGACGAGATCTTTTAGAGGTATAAAATTAGGAATATATTTATTTATGTCTCATCTTCTTTTTGTCGATGACACATTATTATTATGTGATGGGTCAAGAAGAGATGCTTAAATATTAAGGAGATATTAGATCTATATTTCTCTACTATATGTTTGAAGGTTAATTCGACTAAATATGTTATTTCTTTTTTGGAGGTAAATGGGGATGATGCTAGGTTTTTTACAAAGTTGTTTCGGTTTAGCAGATAGATTTTCAGAATGGGTTGAAGTACTTAGAATTTTTTCTAAAACCTAATGAACATGGGATAAAGGATTGGCATTGGTTTATTGCTAAAGTGGAAAAGAGGTTCTTTGTATCGTGTAATAGATTGTTTTCAAGGAGGGGGTGAAGCTTCCTCTAGTCAAATATGTGTTAGAATCTATTATTTTCCATTGGCTATCATTAGCTTTTATTCCTAAGGGTTTTTAGAAAGAATTAGGATAATTTGTTTTAGATTTATGTGGTTTGGAAATAAATAAAAAGAGGGGATTCCATTGGTTAAATGTTAGTTATTTTCTTTTCCAAAAGAGTTAGGAGGTTGGGGATTAAAAAGTATCCATCTATTCGGCAAAGCCTTGGTTTCTAAATGTGTTTAGAGGTTGATCTCTACCAAAAGTCTTTAGTTTCAAGTAGTAACTAAATATATATATATATATATATATATATATATATATATATATATATATATATATATATATATATCCTCATATTTTGGAAGGTTTCGGATTAGGAACCCCTCAGAAAATTGTTATAATGTGTCTATTATTTGAAAGGATATAGTCTTAGTCTTTCCATTGGTAGGCAAGTGGCTTGTTGGGAAGGTGGGGAATGAGTGAAGAGTTAGAATCAACGAAGATCCTTGGGTTGGTATGATCCAGGTGGATATCGGTGGCCACCCACCTATTCCAACTGGCTCAAAACAGTCTTCTGGCAACTTACTATTTTTAGTAGTTTTTTTATTCCTAAACTTTCGGGGCCATTTTGAGGGCCTAAATGAAGTTTTTTCAGGATAGAGAACCTAAAACATAGACAAAGGCTCTAATTAATCCCCAAAAATGAATCTCCTCGACGATACCTTTCCAACGAGCTATCGTGCACCCTAAACGGAGATCGTATGCCAAAGTTACGCCCCCGGGAAGTTGATACACCAAACTACCCAAAACAGGGTCCACAAAACTGTTGGCTTTTCATCTTCTGGGGTTAGGGTTTTGGATTTTATTTATGTTAAAAAGGACTTTATAGCCTCATTTTAATACATCTTCTTGCGAATGCGAGTAGCCATCACATCTCTTCTTAGAGATAAGATGCCACCATTCTAGCGAGTCTTTCACTCTGTATTTCAACAGTTTTGTACATTTCACTCATTAAGAGAAATTGTGTATTACTGTATATATGTGCCTCTTGTTATATTTCTGATATATCTCTGTAATATTATTGTCTCTCTTGAAATTGATATGTATATTTCTATGTTATATCTCCGCTCTCATTTCGTGTCGAAAATAATCTGGATCAGTGGTATCAGAGCAGGCTGCTCTTGATCATTTTTCAATGCATGTCCCCGACGAGGTCTGAGTATATAAATTTGGATCTCGAGCTTGTCTCTCTTAAGTACAATCACTCTCGCATGCCCAAGAAACCCTCCATGGAGAAATAAAAGAAAAACGACGGAGCAGAACATTCTATCAATCTGTTGCTTGAGCAAGCTCTCACGCGACAGAGGGACGAAATGATGGAGAGTTTTTCCCACATCTGTCAATTCCTGTCGATAGCAGCAAGCACATATTCATCAAGTAGCCACTTTGGAAGCACCTCTCCTTTCAAGGTACAAATTAATTTTGATATTCTCGTATTTGAAGGCCAGATAGATGCATATGCCCTAGACAAATGGTTAAATCAGCTAGAAGGTTATTTCTTTGTTCACAATTTTTTCAATAGGGAAAAGATCACCTTCACACTCCTTAAGGCTCTCCCCCATGTTAAACATTGGTGGGAAAATTACTAGGAGAAAAGTTCCACAGAGGATTCTGGAATATATGGGGTCGATCCCACTTGGGATTTTTTTGTGGATGCGGTCAAGGAACAATATTACCCTGTTGGAAACTATGAAGACCAACACATGAGATTGACCATGATGCGTCAAGAGAGGGGACACGAAGTGTCAGAGTTCACCAATACCTTCCATACTCTACACACCAAGATGGGTATCAAAGACTTTGAGCGACATTTGGTTCTGAAATATCGTGTGGCTCTACACAGATACATCCAAACTGAAATGGATTTTCTAGACATCTCATCATTAGGTATTGCTTATCGATATGGTGTTAAAATCGAGTAGAAATTTAAGCACCAGAACAAGCGGGAGTTCAGGTCTGCAAATCCGCAACAACCAAAGTATGGTAAAGACGACCCTAACAACCAGCCTTCAAAAAACCAGTCCAATCCACAGGAAAAGCAGGGTAACGCAAAGACGAAGAAGGACACTGGAAAATGGTGGGACTTCCAAAATATCCCCTAGCACAACACCGATGAATGTCGCTCAAAATAGTCATTAGTGGCTGAGATCAAAGACAAGGAGTCGAACCTTGATTCAGAATCTGATTCAGAAAATACTAGTAGAAGACAAATCATCAACATAGACCCCACTACTATTGTCGCGACCACAACAATTCAACTAGAAGAACCAACAGATCCTGAAGAGGGGAAGTGCCTCTTTCATTCACAGATGTGGGTGAAGGGGACCCTGTTGCATTTAATTTTTAATAGAGGAAGCCAGAAGAACCTCATCTTAGTAGAGGTTGTCAAACAATTGGGATTATCGACAACACCACACCCGCAACCATACAACATCGAGTGGTTTCTCCAGGGACGAGATCTTTGTGTCAGCCTGGAGTGTTGATTTTCATATGGCATCTAGCCCTTCAAGGATGAGGTATTATGTGATGTTTCCCTGTTGGATGTTTGTGATGTTATCTTGTGCCAGCCATATATGTGGAAGCACCATGTTATTTATGAGTCTCGACCTTGTAGTGTCATTGTTACTCTGGGGGGTCATATCTATAGGATACCAAAGGTAGTTCCAACTACTGTCCCACCTAACTAGTATCGTAAGGTAGTATCTCATACTACAAATTTTAGCTTCTTCACAATCTGTTCAAAAGGTGAACATAAGGAAACTACAACCATTGCAACCTCGGTCCAGGCACGTTCTATCCAACAAAAGCGGGTCGACAAGATTGAAGCAAAGCATAAAGATTACTTCTGCACACAAGCATCTCATGTAGCCAGACTGGTTAAAAAGGTCCAACCCTTCCAGCCATAGGTTCGTGACAACCTTCAACAAGCTAAGCAGTGCAACTTCTCCAGCAAGGCAAGCAGCTCATCAAGATGCAGATTCAGTAAACGCTTTTCCCTCTCCCCCGGGCACTCAACGCAATGGATACCATTGCTTCCTAAGGAGGGAGGATTGATCCAGGTGGATATCGATGTCCACCCACCTATTCCAACTAGCTCAAAACAGTCTTCTAGCAACTTACTATTTTTAGTAGTTTTTTTATTCCTAAATTTCTGGGGCCATTTTGAGGGCCTAAACGAAGTTTTTTTGGGATATAGCACCTCAATTTAGGCCAAATGCCTTGATTGAACCCGCAAAATGAATCTCCTCGACGATACCTTTCCAATGAGCTATCATGTGCCCCAAACATAGATCGTATGCCAAAGTTACGCCCCCGGGAAGTTGATACACCAAACTACCCAAAACGGAGTCCACAAAATTGTTGGCTTTTCATCTTCTGGGGTTAGGGTTTTGGATTTTCTTTATGTTAAAAAGGAATTTAGAGCCTCATTGTAATCCATCTTCTTGTGAATGCGAGTATCTGTCACATCTCTTCTCAAAGATAAGTTGCCACCATTCTAGCGAGTCTTTCACTCTGTATTTCTACAGTTTTGTACATTTCTCTCATTAATAGAAATTATGTATTACTGTATATCTGTGCCTCTTGTTATATTTCTGATATATCTCTGTAATATTATTGTCGCACTTGAAATATCTCTACACATTTCTTTGTTATATCTTTGCTCTCATTTCATGCCGAAAATAATCTGGATCATGGTACTAGGGAAGGTTACAAGTTACCAAAGAATCTAATTAATGTTCTTCATGGAAATCAAATTTTCTTCTTAAACAAAGTAGCCTATCCTTATATTACTACTATTTGGAAGCAGGAACAGATTATATTAGCATGCCTGGTTTAACAAGAAGGGATGTAATGTATTGGGAAATCTATATAGCTAAGTTGAGGTCAAGCCATGTGAGGATTGAGGATGTATATGATGAATTGATTTGGTCAAAGAATCAAGCGAGAGGAATATATACTCCCAGGGTGGGTTATAATCCTTTGTGTGATAATGATGGGGTAGTTGAACCTCTATGGTGGTGGAAGGCCATTTGGAAGTTTAAATACCCATTAAAATCTCATATGTTTATGTGGCTTGCTATTAGAGACAAAGAACTTTCCTGGGATGTATTGCAAAGGCACAGTAGCCAAGGCCCAAATAGGGGTTCCCTTTGTAAGGAGAATGAGGAGAAAATAATCCATCTACCATTTCCTTGTGAATATATTGTTTAGGTCTAAAAGGTGTTGGAATTCTCACATGTTTAAAGGATGTTTGGGTGGGGGTTTCTATTGAGGGAAGTTTAAGAAATTGGTGCTCAAATCCTACCTGGAAAAGGTTTAAAACTCTTCCTTTAGTTGTAGTCAAGGGAATTTTGCTTGCTCGTAATGCAAGCATTTTTTAGGATAGGTATTGTCACCCCCCGAAGGGGCGACAACTTTAGAGGTACCCTCACAGAGTGTCATGTTGTTGTTTTGCATGAGCTATCTTACTCATCTTCTCCAGACTCGGACAATTTTTCTCATTATCTCCATCAGATGTATGATTGTGCTAGCTCAGTTGTGGTATATCTCATCCTCCTCTCTCACTCCTCGGATGGCAGATGCACTATGGATAGTACATTATGGTTTCACTATGATCTATCTTGACATTCCATGTATTGGTGATTCATTTGGATGTGATGCTATAACTTCTTGGTTAGCCATGAAAGTGGTAAACATTCAAATGAAATCCGATAGCACTTCATAACATACATAGTTTTATTATTTGTCTCGTCGTACCTTGGGGGACCATATTTTTCCTTTATAAGTGTTGTCATTTCTCGAGTCAACTTGTACTACCGGGTAACTAGCCAAGATAGTGTTTTCCACATCCTAACCATGCTAGACACTTTCCACTTTCCTTTTTTGACTTCATTCCATCCACACACACACACACACACACACACACACACACACACACACACAATATATATATATATATAT
>JASDQU011444668.1:3547-17692 GCA_032191745.1 Picea mariana
ATTATACCTTACAATCTGAGTCTCCCACCATTCCGCGAACCTGGTCTGGGCTCCTCGTTACCATGCTCCAAGTGCACCTTGAATGGAATTCTTCTCTCAACCTTCTGATCACCTCTATGGAAGGGAATGGTTTGAATGGAGGAAGAAGTGGCTGATGAGGGTATGTTGAGGCAATATCTCACAAAAGGAAGCAATATCTTGGGCAAGGAGGGGAAGTGAAACTGGGCAGAGTTTCACTGTTCTTATGCTTAGATGTGAAATGAGACCCCAACACCTCATTTTATATGACAAAAGGATGGTTATTCGGTTGGGTGATAGGCTATAGCAGGTGGATTAGTTGGGAAACTTCCAATAGCCCGTAAATTTGAACGAATTCCTTGCAAATTTTTAGTTTTTTCAAATTTTGTAGGTATATGCGGGTTGTAGTGGAGCAGCCTAAGTATGCACGCAGGATGTAGTGCAACAAACTGACTATGTATGTTTGTTGTATTGAAGTAGCCTGAGTATGTACACAGGTTGTAGTGAAGCATCCTAAGTATGTATGCGGGTTGTAGTGAAGCAACATGAGTATGTACACAAGTTGTAGTGAAGCAACCTACGTATGTACATAGGTTGTAGTGAACTAGCTTGAGTATGTATGTGGGCAGTAGTGCATCAGGGCATGTACATGCTCCAAAAAATGGTTTCTTAAGAAGATCTTCTCAATAGTGTTTTGGAAAAATATGCAAGTAAGAGGGCCAAGGCCATGTATGCATGAATAGGGCATTTTAGGGCTATAACAATGAGCTTGCGTTGATTTTTCAACCATCGCTTGAGAGGGGCATATGAGGGATATTGACCAAGAGAAGGGTATCCATGAAATCCATCGTTCCATATATTCATACACTTTCCATTTCTTGGGATCCAAGTAAGGGATTCTTGAAAATGAGGAAGGGAATCCCAAAGGAACTTCCAAATAGGGATCTAACTACCTACTAGGGGGATCATCAAGACATCTTCTCCTATCCCAAGAAAAATATTTTGTAAGTAAATCCCTTTTCCACCATTCATTTTCCCCCATCACCATTATCCATAGTAGCTTTGATCCAAGTGATATATTCACTAATTCAGGATCTCGGATTTCTAGACCCCCATTATCCATGGGGGATCTTACCAAATTCCAATTTTCCAAATGAAATCTCTTTGAATTAGATTTTCCTCCCTGTCACATAAATTTTCAAATTGCCCATGCCAAGGATTTTTTAAATCCAATAGGATCCAAAAGAGAAGAGAATTTAAAAATAGGAAGATAAAATAGAACAAATTTAATAAGCACCAATTTTCCAACTAGATTCAGCCAGAAATCCCCCCATATTTCAAATTTCACTTTTATTTTCTGCAGAATAATTTTCCAAGTATCTCCCAGAAGTGCTTTCAAGAAAATTGGCATTTCCAAATATTTAAAATGTTTCTAGTCAACTAAGAATGAGAATTGGAAAATATGAGCAATACTCATCAAATTATGAGCAGTGATATTCCAACCACATAACTGAATTTTATTCTTATTGATTAGACCTCCTAAGATCTCGATGAACTGATCCAACACAAGTTTAAATCATTGGGAAATTATTTTTGAAGCTTTGCCCATCAACAAAGTGTCATCAATAAACTGGGAATGGTTCATTCTTTTAACCCCTTTGGAAATATGAATATTTGGTATTTCTCCTGAGCTACGCTCCCATTCTAATGTTCTATTTAATGTCTATGCCATAAAGACATAAAGAAGAGGGGAAAGAGGAAAACCTTTTCTAATCCCTGATTATCCTTAAAAAAGGGGCTTGAACTACCATTGATCAAAGGAGCTATCCATGGATGATTGATACAAGAGCCAATCTAGGAAATAAACCAATGATTGAAGCCAAATTTATTCAAGATTTCATTGAGAAAATTGGTTTTTACTCTATCAAATGCATTGGCCATATCTATTTTGATAATCATGCCTTTTTCCCCTCTAGTGAAGCTTGAGTGAATGGCCTCCTTCACCAGGATGATATTATCTCATATTTTCGTTTCTCCACAAAGCTCCCTTGATTTGGAAGGATAAGATTTCTCAAAAAATGTTTCAACCTGTTTTCTGTGATATTTGCCATAATTTTATAAGACACACTACATAAAGAGATGGGATGAAATATATCAAAGGAGGAGGCATTTTTATATTTCAGAATTAGGGCCAAGAAAGATGAATTTGTGGCTCCTCCCATCTGTGACGATTTATGCACATACTGAATCATCCTAATTAAATCATATTTAATTATGGAACAACATATTTTATAGAGGTGAATTGTAAATCCATCCGGCCCCAGGGATTTATCAAGATTAAATTGATTTATGGAAAAAAATATTTCCTCTTCTATGATTGGCTTATTCAACTCCAAGTTATCATCCTCAAAAATTTTCAAGGGAATGTGGGAAATAAATTGTTCACACAACTCCTCATTCCACTCCCCTCTTCGGTGTATAGGTTTCCATAGTGTAGTGAGGCTTCATTTTTTATATCCTTGAATGAGGAGACCACTTCTCCATATTGAGTTTTGATTTCATTAAATTTGTTGCGCCATCTCCTAGATTTGGCCTACTTATGGGAAAAGGACATGTTTTTATCTCCATCCTTGAGCAACAAAGATCAGGACTTCAACCTCCACATGGCCTCCTCATCTTTCATATACATAACATAATTCTAATACACACTTTGTTCTTGCTTCAATAATTCAGAGAGCACCTCATTGCTCTCCATCCTTTCTTGTATTGCTTCCATCTTCCTCTTATTCTCTATAACTTMTTCAATAGGAGAAAAAACTAATGCCATGACCCATATTTTAATTGTTGCTTTAATTAAATTAAAAAAAATTCTCCCAAATATGAATAAGAGACCCAGGTATCCATTAGCATAAAACATGGTAAACCAAAGAGAATAATTTAGGGTTTTCCATCCATAGGGGGTTAAAMCAAAAAGGAATGAGCCCCAAATTCTCTTATTTCAAAGAAGAAAGTGACATAGGGYGATGATCATAGCTTGCCCAGGGGATAATTAGAGAAGATATCAAATCAGGGAGAGACATAAAGGAGCTATGGATGAGAAAAYGATCCAACTTGGTTGCAGTGTGCGCTAGAACAACTCTCCTATTATTCCAAGTAAATCTCCTCTTTCTTAGGAGTGTTATCCCTATTTTATGGATAACTAAGGATATTATGTCTCGAGGCCCTCATATTGTAGATATGGAGTGCCAAGAGACTACATGACCAACAATACCCTTTTTCACAGATGGGAACCCCTCTCACCACCACAAATGGTCACAGATTTCCATATGACATCCATGACATCAGTTGGCTTCCAAAAGGTAGTGGGCATTTCTCCATGAGATACAAGTTAGTATTATGGCGAGCATCATTTCAATATTTAATCCATTTGATTATTTTGTATCTTAGATTTCTCTAGATTTCATGATATATGCTTGGACATTATTCCTTGGTGGTTGACATTATGCCCTATTAAGTGGTATTCCTTGGGGATGGGTTTAGTACTAGGAACTCCCTTAATGATCCATCATACCATTCCCGACCATACTTACCACTTTCCATCATTATTCCCCTCCATTTCCTTATCTCTTGGGATTTTAGGGTGTATTGACCCAAGAAGGGGTTGTCCCTCATTCTATGAGAAGAATCGATTAAAGGCCCAAAGGAATTGATGTTGGGTAAAAGATAAAAGCCTTGTATAAACATTCCATATTCTTCACCTAGGGATCACCCAAGAAAGAAGTGAAACACTTATCTTTGAGTAAAGGGGATCCAAAATATAATAAAGATGCTTAAAATTTTAGTTGAAGGATAGGAGGTCTCATCACAATCCGACATATCATGTCCATGAATATCTAGTGGTATGAAATTGGCTTTATCTAGTCACCAAACCAGGGTAATGGATCTCAGTTGCATGGTTGAGAGAAAAGGGGTCTCATCACGAGCCATCCTTATCATTCCCACTAGTTTTTTTGGGTGACATTTCCATCATCTAGTCACCACGCCAGGGCAATGACCTTTGACCTCTCCTTAAAATTATGAAAGAATAAAATAATGGAAATTAATGGGCTTGGGAAAAGTGCATTGCAGACAAAGGTACCACACACCCTCTACAAAGGCACCCATGAATGAGACATTATGACCCCTTGTATGTCATGAGCCATATGCCCATTGAGTCTTGACCCCAACCACTTTATCAATTTTACATGGCTTAGAGAGGGATTTCTTTGAAGCTCTCCTTGACCTAGGGAAATATCTACCCAATAGGACACCTTGTCAACCCTCCCATATTCAAGATTGACAAGTCACATAGTTTCTTTGAGAAATTAATTATTTGATATAGTGATATTTGATGCACATTATTAGACGGCCCATTTATTTATTGGATTCACTTATCATGATGTTATGACTTGAGATCCTTGGAATGCATGCTCATTTGTCTTTGCGGTACCTAGTTGGTGGATAGTTTTGGGATAGAAAGCCTAGCTTGGGTTTCCATGGGGGCTACAAGCCCACATGTTGGATGCTAGGGGCCTGCATGTCATATGAGAAACATCAAACTTGGAAGGCCTTGATATTGAATTGGACGACATAGACTATCCCCCACATGCMAAACGTTTTTCCTAGAAGAGGCAAACCATCACTCCTAGAGGCATGACATCACCTAGGAGGTTAGGGCTTGGTGGTGAGGTGTATGTTGGCCCTTGACCAAGTTTTGGGAGATTCTTGGTAATTTTGACCTATTTTGGGATTTCGACAGCTTGTCGAAGGAGGAGTGAAATAAAAAGAAGAGATCACAGGATCTCAGCCCCTTTTTGGGTCATTTTTGGGTTTTTGGGATTATGTAATGGGATTGGGATGTTGGCCCATGAGTTCACCCATGTTTAGGCCTATTTTGTAATATATAAATAGACGCCTAGRCTAGATAGAAGGAGGAATGCATCTATGTGATGTGAGACCAGTTGTGCTAAGTGTTAGYAGTTAAGTGCTAGTGTGGATTGTAAGGGATTTGTGCCTATTATGAGAGACTTGCAAAGCTAAGTGCAAGTGGTTGTAATAGACTATGGAAGTATTTGTGTTGTAACACAAGGAAGAAGGATCTAGCAAGCTRTGTAGATATCTGTCCTATGCGGAGTAGGGTTTTGAGGCTCTGTGCTTGTAACCGATTGAATGAAGACAATAAAGAAGAAGAGTTGGTGGACGTACCACTAGAGTGGGTGTGAACCACTTAAATACTATGTTATGTTGCTTTGTTCCTTGTCTTGATGTGTTCACATGTTATTTCCTAAGTACTTTTGATATGTTTAGATAGATCTACTTATGCTTTGTGCTTATGATATTAGAGAATGTTAGATCTGATCTATATGGCCATGCTTAGTGCTTAATCTGCTGGATCTGATCTATTTACCTATGCTAAGTGCTTAAATACATTATATTAGTGTGGATGCTGTGAAGCCCTATTTTATCAACGAAGTGGATATTGATTTCATATTGAGGAACTGACGATGCTAAGTGCTTTATTAAGTAGTACAATCACATATCTATGTCCCAGCTAAGGTTGCAGACACCTCAGTCTTGCAACCACCCCTGCCTCTACCTCGGGTGACACTTCATCTACTTCGCAGGTGTTGCTGAAAGGGCTGGTAGTTAGGGCTTTGTTGGTGCACTGTTGTAGAGTTGAACCCCAGGTTTGCCCCTATGCCAACAAATGGTTCTGTTTCTGGGACCTGAAACTGTGATTGCTGGGAATTGAGAAAGAAGAATCTTTGTGAAAAGATTCGACCTGAGATTGTGGAAGCCCCGTGAGTAGATATGTTGACCTAGTGTGCAATATTCTACTTGATTTATAAATATCTGTGTTAAAGAAAGAAGCTCGGTCTAAAGAAAGGAGGTCAGATTTGAAGGAAAGAAACAAGATCCAAAAAGCTTTGTGCTCTAAGAATGGTAAAAGTGAGAATTTCTGATTAAAATAAGTAAGATCTGAAAGCTTTGTGCCATGATAAAAAGGTAAGAATAGTGAAAATTTTTAGATATGGAAGCTTTTTGCTCTGTAGAAGTAAGACAAGTGGAATTGTTTTTTCTAGAGTATGGATCTAGGTATGTTTAATAGAGTCTATCCTAGTTTGAAAACTAGGGTATTAATAGATGAAAGAAGGTTTGATATGAGTAGATCTGATAAGAATAGTGAAAGATATGTTATACCTATGCATAGAAAGAATATTTGGACTAACAAATGGATGCAGGATCCTAGAAAGAATTTGTTGCAGGTTAGCTCTTATGATCATAGCGCGCAGTACAGGAAAAGTTGGGGATCATTTAAAAGAAAGAGAGGATTAACCCTCTATTACAGTTGTAGAAGATTGGGACATTTGGCTAAGGAATTCCCTGGAAAGAGACCTATTTGTCTTTTTTGCAAGGCTATGGACCATGAAGTGTTGGATTTCCCTAGAATGATTGCTAAAGTTGAAAAAATGAATCTAAATCAAGAAAACCCTAATGCAGATCTAAAAACTATGGTCGAACTTCAGAAACAATCTGAACAGGTATTGATACATATGAAAGAAACCCTAAATGACCACCGACATGTCATCTTATTAGAGATCTTCACAAAATAATAAGGCGTTGAAGCAAGAATAGGAGACTTCTACATTAACTATGTTCTAGATGAGGAAGCATAGGTGAATATCATGACAAAAAAAACTTGGGAAGCTATAGGGAGGCCTGATATGACTCCCTCATTAGGAGGAATAGGGTTATTCAGAGAGAAACTGACAAGCCTATGTGGGAAACTCACTCATATACCTATGAATGCCAATGGAACTTCGACAAAAAAATTTTTTGAGATTATTAAATTTATTGAAGACAACACCCCATTTACCATGTTACTAGGAAAACCTTGGATTGATAGAGATCAAGCTAGACAAAAGAAAGAATAAGAAGTTTTGGAGAAGAAGAAACAAGAGTTAAAATATTTCATGACTAGAAGGATCGCACACTTGATTGAAGAACAGGAGAGCAGATCGAAGCTATTTAACACTAGCAACCTAGATGTCAAAGTTGAGAGAACACTAGAGGATCCACAAAGAAGTACCTACCCTAGACAAATAAGGAGTATTATCCAGGAACCCTAGGGAAGAATCTCAACATCGCAAAGTGACTATGACCAAAGAATATAAGAATCAAAATGGAAAAAGAACTACCGAGATGAAGATCACTGGAAAGAAGGCTAGAAAGCTAAGTAAGAAGAGAGCTAAGCTCGAAAAGTTGCAGAAGGTTCCAGAGGGAACTTTGTAGACATAAAATTTGCAGAATTGGAGCTTCTCCGAGATATCAGAACAATGACACATGGCACTTTTCCATGACGAAGCAATATAGTCATTGGGGACATTATAACCATTCAATCGACGCTCCGAATGGGTATAAAGGAAATTATGGTTCGTCATCAGACCGTTGGACCGTGCCATAACAAACCAAACAAGAGTTAATGGAGGCTCATACTTGTTGCAAGTGAACCGTTGTTGAGTTACCTATTTATCCCATCGCGCCATACACCGAGAACACTTTTTCTAATTGAGAATTTGAGCCCACAGACTAAGCCAAGTTTATACATTGATCACCGCGCTCTTTCCCTCTATATTAGTAATATGTCTAAGTTGTTCCATGAACCCAGGATTGTTCACCCCGAGTGTGTATGTCGGAATAATTGAGCACCGTAGAGAAAGATGTTGAAGAATTTTTGATCGACTTGATGACTGAGAGAGTCATGTCAATGTCTGAAGGTATCTAGGCTTCATCCACAAGAAAAGTGCAAGCGTCTCCATCCACTGCTTGAGCCGGACCATCCCGGCTAGCAGATTAAAAGAGAACCAAGCACATAGATGATCTTGTGAATGCTAAGTTGATTCTGAGTATATTTACCGCCTACCTACCACCTTTGAGTGGCGCAATCAATCGAGATAGTGTGCCCAGAGAATTTGAGTACGCTTTGGTCATTGCGTACCTCCCGAAGGGGATACGCGAAGTTAACACAGATCAAGAAAAGATTGTAGAACTGAATTTTAGCAACTTCAACCTCGGCAACAAAAAGGTCTACAACATGCTCACCCCACATAAGTACCTGACCAGAACAAAGGGAAATAATTCGAATATAGTTCCCTAGTCATGGACTATGAACCTCGTGCAGTCCACACTGCTCAATGTCATGAAGATTCCTCACTTCGGAAGGCACCAAGAAGTGAATGCATGTGTCAAGTTGTTGTTGTCCTGTTACCATGGAAGATACTTGTAGTTAAACCATCGTATCACAGTGGATCCGACATTGATCAATCAGATCACAGCGCTAAGTATGCAAGGCCCTAACCCACAGGATTTCTACCTTGGAAAATCCATGGACCATACAAAGGATCAAGGACACTTATGGAGATGTGGAGAAGGGAATGTGAGGCTACAAGGTAGCCTCTATCTAGAGCCACGCAGTGCACCTAGCCTGTCAATTGATCGCAGGAAAGTTAGTCCACAAGAACTAACCCACCCAAGTGATTGGTTTTGTAGTCGACCTCGTAGGGAAGTGCACAGAGGGCCTACAAATAAATTGGGCAAAGTACCTGGTGAACCAATTGGAACTAGATTGTAGGGAAGCGCAAGATCAGGGATATGAATTCCACTTCAGCTGGCTTTTGATTCTGGTCGCTTTCATAGCCTGGGAGATGCCGGAAGGTGTGACCTTCCCGGACATCGAGCCCTTTGAACCTATGGATGCAAAGTTCAGTACACTGTGGTATTCCAGTGACATGAACAAGCAATGGAAGTCAAATGTTGTGTTCCATACCTATTACAACCAGCTAAAGACAATCATCCAGTCCAAGCCTTGCATCACGTTGAATACTCTCCATAGGTTTTAGCCTTTAATAAAATTCAATGTGGACCGCCATTTCATTTATATTACATCGCACGTTGAAGAGGACAAGCAACAACTTCAATCTTACTACAAGCTGACAGAGGAGGACTTAAAAGAGATTACTAAAGACTGGTCGGTAGACGTTCTCATTATAGTAGATCCTGCGAAGATGTCTGACATTGATAGTCCAAAAGAAACGCATGATACACTTGGACCCAGTAAGACAAAGAAAAATGAAGAAGCCCAAGACGTAAGCAGTACCTCAGAAAAGACTACTTACATCTCACCTAAGCAAGGAGGAGATGGCGGAGAGATAGATGGCACAGAAGTTGAATAGAAGAAAGGAGAGGTTACACTGCCTAGAGATGAGGAAGATCCCTCGAAGAAAAGGAAGGTTTCCCACCCGAAGCCTTCTTCTCGGAAGAAATTGAGAGCATATATGACCAAAATGAAGACTACTCTCACCTTAGATGACTTCAATTTCATTGTAGCAACATTGAACGATGCTTTGCTAGAGATAGCAGAGAAGAAAGAGGCTCAGGAGGAGGAGATATACAATCGAATTAAGGTTGAACTTCAAGGGGTGAAAAAATCACTACAGTCCAACCGTGCAATTTCCACTACGCCTTTGCCATTGGAAACACCAGAACTGGGAGATGAGCTATCTCAACTCCACCGAATCGCTCACACAGTCAAAGCTTGCCTTCGACGAGCACAGAAGGAAACAACACAAGCCACCCAGGCTTCAGCACAAGTACAAGAAGACCTTCTAGAGCAACGCAGTGCTACAAAACAGGAAAATATTTCTCTCCAAGCAAAGTGGGATGAAGAAAGAGAATAGCTGGAGAAAATCAAGGAACAGTTGCTCTTGGAGCAACTCGAAGTAAAGGAAAGGTTCAACATAGCACTTCTCTCAGTGACAGTCATCGAAGTAAAGGCCGAAGAGAGATTTCCATAGCAAGTAGTGCAACTTGAATAATTGATTTAGCAACTACAACAATGCATAGCATATTTGGAGCTACGCGCAGTGCCCAAGACCCCACAAGATGTAAGATACCAAAGGGAAGCAACTGCCTACGATGAAGTTGAGATATTCAAGGCTCTTGCTGGGGAGAGAAAGAAGTTGAGTAATTTCAACACCCAAACATATGAGAACCTCACTGAGAATCCAAAGTTACAGGCACTGGAGTTGCAACTCCAGGAAGCAAAGCAGCACGCAGATACACTACAGGTGCAGCTGAAGACCCTGTCAGTTGTAAAAAGAATGAAGAGATCTCAAGAGAAACGCACCACCCAACAGTAGATCCATGCGATCCATAGAAAAGTTATGGAAATAAATCAATGGCTCCAACCTGTGTAAGATAAGGCCTATCAGTTGTTTACAGAGGTTGAAAGCTGAGGAGCAGAGCTAGAACAGGTTGTCACCACAACAGAACAATGCCTAGAAGGGCCAGTGAATGACGCAGTGATCCGGGAGTTCACCGAGAAAGAATTCATAGAAAAGTAGTAGGTTGAAGTAGCTCGAGCCAAGATCAAGGCCTTTGAGGCAGAACTAGTCAGACTAGAGTGACTCGGGATGAGTCACAGGTGAGTATTGGGGGCCTGTTGGCCCTTGACCAAGTTTTGGGAGATTCTTCGTAATGTTGACCTATTTTCGGACTTCGACAACCTGTCGAAGGAGGAGTGCAAGACGAAGAAGAGATCATGGGATATCGACCCCTTTTTGGGTCCTTTCTAGGTTTTGGGGATTATGGAATGGGATTGGGATGTTGGCCGATGGGTTTATCCATGTTTATGCATATTTTGTAATATATAAATAGATTCCTAGGCTAGATAGAAGGAGGAATGCATCTATGTGATGTGAGACCAATTGTGCTAAGTGCTAGTAGTTAAGTTCTAGTATGGATTGTAAGGGCTTTGTGCCTACTRTGAGAGACTTGTAGAGCTAAGTGCAAGTGGTTGTAATAGATTGTGGAAGGCTTTGTGTTGTAATGTAAGGAAGAAGGATCTATGTGCTATGCGGAGTAGGGTTTTGAGGCTTTGTGCTTGTAACCGATTGACTGAAGACAATAAAGAATAAGAGTTGSTGGACGTAGCCCCAAGGTTCCAGTGAACCACGTAAATATTGTGCTATGCTTCTTTGTGCCTTGTCTTGATGTGTTCACACRTTATTTGTTAAGTACTTTTGATCTTTTTAGACAGATCTACTTATGCTTTGTGCTTATGATATGTGGGAATGTTAGATCTGATCTATATGGCCATGCTTAGTGCTTAATCTTCTCGATATGATATATTTACCTATGCTAAGTGCTTAAATAAATTAGATTAGTGTGGATGCTACGAAGCCCTATTTTATCAGCGAAGTGGATATTGATTGCATATTAAGGAACTGACGGTGTTAAGTGCTTTAGTAAGTAGTACAATCACAAATCTGTGTCCCAGCTCAGGTTGTAAACACTTGATTCTTGCAACCACCCATGCCTCTACCTTCGGTGAGACTTGATGCAGGAGCATCTCTCCACGTCATCCAGCTAGCCAGCCAACCATGCCAGCAAATTCAAATCGCACGCTAAAAGAGAGGCGCAGGCTCATTTAAATTTGAATTCAATGTAATTTAAATGCTTAGGCTGTTGAGCCAGGAAGATGTGCCTTTGTGCAGGCTGTAGATAAGATCAGCCTTAAATATGTGTATGGTTGAGATCTAGATCCAATTCTGGACTAGACAGCCCTTTCAATGTAATTGAATAAGGTAGGTGAATCTGGAGGGAAGAGCTCGAAGAGCCCCCTCAGATAAAAGAGATTTTCAGATCTCATTTTGAGTTAGTGAGGATTGAGATGAGTAGAGCCAGAGAGAGCTCGAGAACACCTTGTAATTATAGGCATTTTCCATTTTAATATAAATAGAGAAGTTTTTCCTGCATTATTCTGTGTTATGTGGATGTATGTGTGTGTCCTTTATGTATGTTGTAGATGTATGATATGTTGATGCATTCTGCAGGATTTGTTTGGTTTCAGGCTTGAGAAGTCTTTAAGGTTTCATGTCAGGAGGGCATGACAGAGTGCTACGGACTCTGAATACCAGTGCACAAAGGATACACTTCTAAACTCTGCGAAGTCAGACAAAGACGTGTTGTAGCACAGAAGCTGAAATCATCAAATCAGGAGGAAGACCTCAAGGTTGTTGAATACCTTTGAGGCAAGGCTGTGTGGGAAAAGACACAGTTGCAAACAGAATCTCTGAGGAGTTCTGTAGAGATCTGTTATATGGGCATTGAGTAGGTGTAAGGAGGGCACAGAGGAAGAAATTTTCTGTGAGTTCAGAAGAAACAGAATCACTGAGGATTCTGAGAGCTCTGCCAGGTGGGCATTGAGAAAGTGCATAGGTGCAAAAGAGGACAGAACTATTGAACGTTCTATGAGAAGACACTCTGCCAGGAGGGCATCGAGGTTTTGTGCAGATAGACTCAACAAGCAATTACTTGAGCAGAAGGATAGCCAAGAGGGCATCCATTTCATTCTCCATCTAAAGGAGAAGAAGGACAAAATCCCTTAGGGGTCTGAGTGGTTGAGAATATCAGGAGGAACAGTGCTTTCAGTGCACAGAGTCGGGCTGCAAGGAGTGCAGAGACTGAAGAACTCTTTGGAGAGTTCAAAGTTCCTAAAGCTCAGGAAGGACAGCGTCGAGGAGAACGCACGCAGCGAGAACTCAAGCAAAGAAGTTGAGGAGAAAGGACGACAAAGGTCAAAGCCTTTGGGAGACTTGGAACTCTTCCAGGCATAGGAAGAAAGTGTGCAAGATTAGGAGGGAGCACAGCAGGCGTCGAATTGGCAGAGAAAAGAGGTCTGGACCATTGAAAATTCACGTCCAGGAAGGCGTCAGGAGAAGCGCACAGAGAAGGATATCGAAAGTCAATGGATCTCATCTAGAAATCCTGTCAACCGTTGGATCGGGGAAGATGCTTGGAGTTTAGTCTCTGGAGTAAGCGCACAGGAGAACGGATCTGAGCCATTAGATCTGGTTCAATATCGTCGACAGCTGTCGGATCGGTAGAATTTGTGAGGGAGTTAACCTTGTAAACAGGAGGAAGATCCCGACAGGCATCGGGATATCACATATCGGGATATCGGAGATCTCGAGGACAAAATATCAGGAATTTCCATGGCAAAAGTCCCGAAAATGATCTGAACCGTCCGTTGGTGGAGACATGTGGCAGAGATCGAGTGCCCATCGGTACTTTGGCGCATCAGGAAATCGGCATTCCCGAGGACAAGAGATCAGGGAAGTTCATAGTGAAAACCCAAAAATAATCTGAGCCGTCTATTTGGGGAGACAGGTGTCAGAAATCCGGATTGAGTCGGGATATTCGACATCGAGAAATTGGAGTTCCTGAGGTCGAAAGAACCAGGACATCATAAGTCTCGAAACCCCGACATGAGATCCGAGCCGTCTATTTGTGGGCACACGTGGGAGAGATCGGGAGCCCATCGGTATATCGGGGGTTTGGAAGGAAAGAGTACCAGAAGTCGTGAAAGCGCGAGACTGGATCGGGACCATCCATCTAGAAGGGACGCGTGGCAGCAATCGGCACCATCGGGGAAAGTCCCGACAAGAATTTTTTGATCGACGTTTGGGCCATCAGGATATCGGAGATCCTAAGGTCGAGGGAATTGGGACACTATAAGTCTTGAAACAACGAGATCATATCTGGACTGTCCATCAGGTTCGAGCACGTGGCAGAGATCTGAAGAGAGTCGGAGATCGGAGTTTCACGAGTCCAGAGGACGAGGAGTCTGGGACACTTGAAGTTGTGAACTCTGAGAGTTAATCGAGACCATCCATCAGAGGAGGATGCGTGGTGAAAATCAGAGCCATCGGGGAAAGGCCCGACAGGGGGTCATCCATCGGCAAATCAAGGATCGACATTTCACGAGTTCCGTGGACATACGTGTTTCGACATTGAAAAACCCAAAACCCCGATAGGAGTATATGGTCGCGGTCATATGAAAGGTGGTCGTGTGGACCAAGGAATACCTAAGAGGGGCTAAGGCCAAGCATATCGGGGATCGACATATCGCAAGTCCAGGGGACATGTGAGTTTCGACATTGGAAAGCTTCAAACCGCGACAAGGGGGAAGCGCCATTGTGGGGGCCAGGTGTCAGCACATCAGAGAAGGAGGACAGTGCCATCGTG
>JASDQU011444669.1:0-23147 GCA_032191745.1 Picea mariana
TATGTGTGTGATTATTTATTTCTTATTGCTCATTATTGGATAATAATTCTACATTGATATAACATTTGAAGAAAAAGGATTATAATTACCCTATTACTGATTCACCCCCCCTCTTAGTAATCCAACAGATCCATATGAGATATAACGGGTAAACATGATCAAAATGTTTTGCAGTTAATGATGGATAATGTGTATATGTTTTGCAGGTAGAAACAAGAGAAGAAAGAGAATTTGTGGAAACCCTCCAGGTAGAGAAGTTGTAACAGAAGAAGAAAAGAAATGGAAGCTCTTAATAGAAGATGAGTAAGGTGCATAAGCCTACAGATATTGCAGCTGAAGAGAAGAGGATGCTCAAAAGTTTCTAAGGAGACAAAATTGAGAATACCAAAAGTCCAAGTTCAAAGGAGAGGTAACCTTGGTGAGGTATTGGATAGCAAGGTGAAAAATACTTGCTACAGAAGAGGCTTATTACAACTCATAGTTGAACATGGAAAATCTCACATAGATGACCATGACTATGGATAGTCAGTTGAAGGGTTCAAGGAGGAGGAACCACAAAGAAGATGCCAAGGAATTTGGCATATAATTGGATGAGTTAAAGGAATGAATCAGTGGAATGATGAAGTTGCTATAATAAATAATTTAAGACGACCAAATATGTGGTTGGATATTGAGGAAGAAGGTCAAGTGGCCTATTCTGCAATTTTTTGCAAGGAAATTGAGACACATGTTGAAATTTTGGTTGAAGACATAGGAGAAACTTAGTGAAGTTGAGTACATGAAGAAATATTTGGAAGAGGATAAATAATTTCACTTTTGTGAACTAGAGCATAGACAAATTCTTGGAGAAGATGATGAGGAAGACAAGAGACCTTATGAAAGCCTCATGAAGTACTTGGAGTATTCATTCCAACACAAGGAGAAGATGTCAGAAGCATCAAATGAAACAAACGAACCTCCAAGTTTTCAAACTAATTGTTTGTGTGTAATTGTAGGTTTTGAAGGAATTGAATATGGACAGTTTCAAGAAGTTGTCACAAATAAGGAAGATGTAGCATTGTCTCGTGAAGAAAAAAACAAAGAAGCTAATAAAGTACTAGAAGAAGGAAAAGCAAAGGAGTTTCAGACTCCAAGAGATAAAGTGGGGGACAAAAACAAATTGCCAAATATCGAAGCAGGACATGAAAGGACAAATGTTACATTCACTAAGGTTAAGAAGGAGAAATCAACACAACAGGATCTGTTAGAATACTTTAGAAAATTTCAAATAAAAAATTAAACTTTGAAGTCTTTTTGTTTTTTATCTTTTAAAAATAAATTATGAAAAACTTAGGAGTATCGTTATTTTTAGGATAAAATATATGATCGTTATATCTTGATAGGGAGAATCCATTACCATCCATTAAATATTTTTCGTTGACCGGATCAATGGCTCTCACGATTTCGGAGCTCTAAAATTGTGTAAGGTTTAAACAAAAGAAAACTACAAAGTCACTTCGGGACTTCGTGATTCGGGAGTTTAAAACTCAAGGTGTTTAAATATCTAAAAACCCCTAAGTTGCGAATCTCTGGAGTCCCGGAGACATGTTCCCATGAAATTATTTTAAAATATATCTATTGATTATTCATATGCCACCTGTCAATCTTTATTTGTGTTGACACATGGCACTCATTTTGTGCACTTCAGTCACATCATTTGCATGATTTTAGGTGACACATGTCACTCACTTTTTCATGACATGTCATAAAAAGTGTCATCATCACTGCCACATCACTCTGGGAGATTATCCTTCAGGAGATAAATCAAGAAAAAATTCAAAGGAGCATCAGAGTGTCGAAGCACACATGATCATGATAATAAAACATTAAATATTAATGAACTAAACATGTTTAAGTAGCTGTGATTAACGATAAGTAATCACTCTGTGAATTTAGACTTCAGGGAAACTAACCTCACCACAAATACAAACTCATGAATGTCTGGAGCTCTAGAGTTTCAAAGTCCTAAAGTACTTAAAATTAAAAAGCAACCTTAAGCCGTGATTAATTAAAACGAAAAAGAAATTAAAGGTTTGATTAATTGCTCAATGGATTTGGCCTCTGGGAGACATCCATTATTTTTTATTCAAAACTTATGAATGTCGAACTGTCGAAGTACTTTATCTTAATCATGATCATTAATAATACATTTAGTTGGATAGGGTAAAATATTGGGAAAAGTGATGTGACCGCCAGGTAATAAATTTGACAGGTTTTAGAATGATTACTATGTCAATAGATTAATGCGATGATATATAGACATTAATATTTTTGTAAATAAAGGCATTTCAAACTTCAAATCATTTTTCCATTAGCATTCAAAATTTTCACATTCATCATTTTGAGCTCACAGGTTTTGCGTCTCACGGGAGGGTTAATATCAACTTTTGAAAATCATGGAGTTGCGCAAAGCAGTAAAGAAGCAAGATTCATTGACTGAGGAATCAAACCCTAATGCAGACATAATTTTATATACTACTACTCAATTGACATATGTCATCAAATCTTGGAAGTAGGTTTATGAAATTTTAGAGTAGGAAATTTCCCTTTGTTCCGATGATTCAACGAAAGAAGGGGATGAGACATTTTCAACTAAGATAAGTCATGTGGCTAAGTCCGAACTACACAGAGTTGTTGCTCAGCTGAAACTAATGCCATATACTGATATGATAAGTTGTGCCTTAGAACATGTAGATATCCCAACGAGAACCATCTACAGTCACCAGAAGACCATCGTCGACTCTTTTCAACCCGAGGACATTCAAGAAATGTACAAATTAACTCCTAGCCCCAAATATACTTACAATGCATCATTTACAATGCATCATTTACAATGAATTTTGAGGATGAGGAATGCACTAAATATGACAGAATTGTCCATGATATAGTAAACTCCTAGTGGGGAAATCAAAATAATTTCAAAACTGATACCCAAGGTATATATTCTACAGCCCCTTGTGACGCTCATGTCTTGTACATTGCCATGATTCTCTATAGAATGTTTGGAAATAAAAATCCTACGCACTTTACCATAGAATGGGTTCCCATAAACCATGAGGTTGTTGAGGGATATACTTTTGATTGGGGAAAATGTTGTCATATAACTTATCCAATCAAATTGGGGAGTACAAAATTATGAAATCTAAAGGAGAAAAAGCTCCTTTCTATATGTTTTCATATATTATGGATCCAATTTGTTTTAGGACCCCATTTCCTCTTATAAATTGGAGATGGACTCTAACTGTCACCGAGCCCATACATTTTTATCATTCTAAGTTATGGGAGGAAAATTAAAAAGACTCTTTTTATGAAATTTGTCATAATGTGGTGATTCCAATTCAATAATTTATTTATGGACGACCTCCCCCCATATTTCAGAACAAATAATTGGAAATTTAGTTGCTATTGAAGATTGATATATTGAGGAAATATTCTCTTACATTAGAGTGTTCAGATGATATATATTCTCTCATGTTCTTCCTATATTCTTACCATATAGACTGGTTTACAGAGATGTAGCATATCAAACAACTTCAGAAGGGATAACTAAAGAGGTGAAGGCGACACAGAAAAGAGCTTGGCCAACCTTTCCCATACAGGTTGGTGTATTTTCATTATATTATTTTGGACATGCTAAGGTGGAGGCTTCTACCTTAGAAGATATTAAATTGGTTAACATTGAATACAAAAGGCATGATCCTCATAGGGTGGTTGAAAATCATTTAGCTCAATTCAATATGAAAAGATACATCCATGAAGATTCACCCTATGATGAATTTTTCAAAGGAGTAAGATCTTATGATGGAGTTATAATCAAATTTCAGAATTTTCCTCAAGATCAACAATCAGGCTTCCTAAGATTTCAGAAGCACATGAGAAACATTCTACCCAAATTCTCATAGGAAGAACAAAGACTTAAACCAACTTCATAGGTGAAGGAATCAACAGAGCCCAATAAACATAGCTTGCCTGAAGACAAAGCTAGGGAAGTGGAAAAGAATGAAAATACATTTTCTAAAGATGAAATAATTATAGGAATATACATAACAAGAAAAAATGAGCAAGAATTATTAGCATCATTTGAAGATTTTATGAAGCAGGGGCACAGTTTTCCTCTGTCATTGCCAAAAACTAAAAGTCCAGTGAAAAATGCCACAAATCAAGAAGGATCTACTACACTTATTTCTCTCATACCATCATTAACTTCTAAAGAAACAAGTTCTGAGTTACATGGTTCATAGGTTATCAATATAGATGACCTGGAACTTATTGAACCTGAAGATATTCCTTCATAAAAGTTATTTTTCAACAAGAAAATGAAGGTTATCATAAGAAGGTAATATCGACAGAAGGAGGGAGTAACTACCAAAAAACATAAAATGATATATGATGGACAGGGATAGAGTGACCCTGAATTTGCAAAAGAAGTTGTAGACTCACTGGGAGCCTTTGCAACTGCCAACCAGTGGTCAGTGGATAAACTCATAAAACAGTCGGACCAAAATAATCTTCTGATTGAAAATTTGCATAATGATATGGAACATATGGAAGTGACTGCTAGAGATAAAATCAATTTTGATATGAATCAAATCATACAGGGTTTTGAGCAACATATTAAGCAGTTAGAAGATAAATTGGAATTAAGTGTTAAAAATAAACACTTGAGTAATAATATGCTTTCCCAGTGAGATATATTAATAGAGCAATTGCAGACTTGAATAATCTTATTCGAGAGCACATAAATGGACATTTTTGCATTCAAAAATCAAGCATCAGAAGTAAATGAAAAGATGAAAAATGTCCAACAATATCTGTACAAAAATATGGATATTGTTCAAAGACATTATCAAGTGATCAATAATTCTTTGAATAATATTTATGAAAAGGAGAGGGAAACCTATATGGTCAGGTATAAATTCCAAGAATTCATAGTATGGAGACAAAAAATCAATGTACCTGGGATTGCTCCTTTTTCACAGTTTGAGCATATAAAGGGAGAAATGGATTTAAAGGTCTGGGAAAATAATCTTGCAGAAAGTAAGAGGCTATCCAGAGAGGCAAAAGAGGCTTGTCTTAATGTTATTTTAGTTTTAGATATGGAAATGATAGAGATTTATGTTAGTGGTATTCATGATACACTTGGAAAAATTGAGATCGAAAAGAGCAAAGAGAGTCTAAAGAAAAGTAGAGAGAATGTACAAAATGATATCCAACAGGTAAATCATGTTAATTTATGAATGGTAAATGATATGCTGGTGAAACCGAGCTTACAATATCAAATCACACAATAGGTAGTTGTTAAAATTCAAGAAAAATTACCATTGGTGCACAAAAAGGATTTTTCATTTGAGTTAAATGAAAATGTCGAACCTTCCAAGTTCGTTGTTGCATTAATGGAACTACATGCACAATTCAAGGATAAAATATAAACAAGTACATCCACAATAAAATAAAAGGCAAGTGAAGTGCCAATGAGCAAAATAAATCTCAGTAGATCGAAAAATATCTTCATTGTATATTTGAGTTTTGATTGTATTCTATTTTGAGAACAAATAATGTGGAATCTCTAACTACTTTTGGTTAAGACATTTTTGTATAAATGGAAAAATCAAAGATCTATTCTAGGATTCTTCTAGCCGAATGTAAAAGAGAACCTATTGAATACCAATTAGAAAGAGAAGACATATATTCTACGTCTCATTTCCTTAAGTTATGTGTTTTTTGTGTATTACCATTTCATAATCTTATTTTCTTCACTCCATGGCCCTTGAAGATTGAAAGAATACAATTTAGTAACACACCTACTGTGGTTTATAAATTGGAAGTTAGTTCAATTGCATTTTTTCCTCTGTTATTACTGTGAGTAAAACAAGACATGCATCTGTGTAAATTTCCTTATTTTGATTCATCTATCAAGGAATCATCCTTCATAATTCTTCTATTGTGGATAAGGTATGATTTATCAGTATTGGATACCTTACTTTATTTAGAAAATATTTGTTAATCAATTATACTTTTCATATGATCAATATTTATAAAAGACTCGAAGAAAGAGATATTGCCTCTGTGTTTTCCAATCATTAAAATTCATTTGAAGTTATATTAAAAATGAAGGTAGAAAATCATTAAAAAAAAATCTCTTAACATTTTGGATTCCTGACATTATTCTATGAGCCTAGAATAAATCTCAGGAACCACATATTTTTGGCGTCGTTGTCAGGGACTAAAGAAACAAAAAACATTCCCTAGAAATACGACAAAGTTTAAGTTTCGATTTTTTATAGTGAACAAGAATTGAAAACAAGGTAAGGCTCATTTTCATTTTTCACCTCGCGACTCCATTTTGGAAAAACTAGCATTTGAACGAAAAAATACCAGAAAAAACCCAGACGATAAGAAGACTAAGCCAGTTTCAGATCCCAAAAAACTGTTGAAAACTAAAGGATATATAAAGAAAATGTTTGAATCAATAGGTGAGATCTATCAACCTAATATTACTCAAGTTAATGTTAATATTCCAGTAGAAGAAGTAATTTTACTCAGTTCTAAATAAAAACATCAAAAACCTGATTCTGCAGAATCCTCAACTAGTAATCCTGAAGTTAAGTTAGAAAATATGGAAGAGGTAATTCCCGATGTAAAACTGTATGATCTAAAGGGAGAAAAATTCCAGAATATTTCTATCTCTTTGATAAACACTTTTACCGGTGAGAATAAATAATATTCTTCAATTCTTAATACTGTCTATACACCACTGATTCTTAGTCTTCCTAAAGTAATTTTTTTTTTCTAATCCTGAAGATCACCCTTTATACTTAGGCTCATCTCTTATTACTTCCCCCATTTATCCATCTAGTCGATCTGAAAGGCCAAGCTCAACTTCCCATTTTCCAGTTGATTTTGATTTTACATCCCTCTCACGAGATCCATCACCTTTTGATTATCTAGAAGAACTCCTATCTCACCTTCTTGAAGCAATTAAATATATAGTACATTTTTCTTTTTAAATCTTTGATAATTTGTAGTATAGCCCTAGTATCTTTTCCCCTAAACTCTCAATGGTTGGTGGTGGGGCTGGTGAAAATATAAATCCACCACCACCTCCTCCGAGGAATTTTTCCAAAGTTATTACTAGATATGCTCCCTTAGCCCTTCCTGTTGTTCTGCATAATTTACCTGAGAATTATATGAAGAGTCTACCTAAATTTATGGGAGAGGGGGATTTAACAACCACAGAGCATATAGCATTTTTCGATCAATTTGCCAATATTCTCGATATTGAACATGAAGATGTTTACATGAGACTGTTAGTACATAATTTTGAAGGACAAGTTAGAACTTGGTTTAGGTGACTCCCTGCAAATTCTATGCCATCATATGATGATTTAGAGACTTCTTTCTTAAGAAAATGGGGTGAGAAAAAGGACCATTTATATTACTTAACTGAATTCACAGCTTTAAGGAAGAAAACATCTGAAACTGTTTCAGAAGTTATCCAAAGATTCAATAAAATTTATAGCAAAATCCCAACCGGAGTAAAACCTTATGGGGATTGTGGCTCCCTGTGAGGCACGAAAGAACAGTAGACGAGGTGCCTTTATTGGGAAAATGGAGTCATTATTGCTTCTTTTATTGAAAAAAAAAAGTGTTTTCTTGTTTTATTTGAAACTTTAATCATATATAGAAAAATGAGCATAACCATATATAAAAATATTAAAGCACACTTGGTGATTGATTTCAAGCTAGGCTAATAAGTGTTTTCCTTTCTTAACATTGATTCCAAAATTGTTTAAGATAATCAAAGTAATTTTAACAAAAATATCAGATTTTAACCGACTCTATTCGCTCTTCAAGGTTATACGGATGTAAAATATGTTTATTTAAGGAATCTCGATTGGTTTAGGATATAAATATTATTGAAAAAGAACTAGATAACATAGTATATTATATACATGTGTAAGACACACTTACAAATATCATAGATATTGCTTCACTGCCAGTGAGCCCGTTCAGTACCCTGGTGAAGTTATCTACATATCCCTTAATTGAATTTACTTTCACCACTTCAAAAACAAGATTTCATTTAACCCAGATGAGGGAAATCAATTATATGAATTTCCTTTTATCATCTCTATTGGGACAAGATGGGGGCAATCAATTTTTTGAATTTCCTTTCATCGTCTGTCTTTGATTTTATTACTTTGAAGTGCAGGAGATCAATTTGTATGAAAGATACAAGGGATGACATATGTTTAATAAATTGATGAAAAAGAAGGTATGTCTGCAATTTTAAGAATACTCTAAGATTAGTTTTTCTTCCAATTCTAAGTATACCTTCGTCTATAGGTTAATTTTGGGAAAAATTATTCATTTCAGGGATAAACCTTGAGCAAATTAGTCAGTTGAAATCTGATATTAGAGATAAATTTACTAGTATTATTCTAGACATACTTTTTCAATCAAAATTAAAGAAGCATAAAAAAAATTCACCCGACCTGTTTTGAAAATGTGCTTCTAAGTTTTTAGCATTAGGCTAAGTTTTATCATTTCTACAAGGATTAATATGATGAGAAAGAAAAATAATGTGTTTATAGAAAGAAATTGGGAGAGAGAGAGAGAGAGAGAAACAATTATACCAAACATTCAAAACATCTTAATTTGAACAATCATAATTTCACACAAGTTTCTGTGTCAGATGAGACTTATGATTTTCTCTATCCCACAATCAATTTCTAACCGTTTTGTCTTTTTATATTTATTAATTTAGTTTCGTACCAGAGATGATCTTATACCCAATCAACATGATGTTTCAGATTGTATTTTCCCCACTTATCCAATCTTTTCTTCAGATGATGACGCTATCTTTAATTTGTGGGAAAATATCCCTCATATCTATTTTAATCGGATTTTCATTTTTACTTAAGCAATAAGAGAGAAGATGAACTCTTACTTGTTTTCTTTTGAATTTTTGGACAAGGGATTATATTCATTTATTACCTGATTCCAGAGAGTCTGAATAAGGAAAAAACGAGTGTTGATCGTGATGATTGTGATTGTGTCAATTGTGCAATATTTACTCTCCAGGAAAAGGTTCAGGAGCAGTCAGAAAATACTGAAGAGCTCCAAACTTCGAAATTTCAACTTCATCAACTGATTCAATCTCGGGAACTGTGACATCGAGAAGAAATGGTGACTATGATGAGAGTGGTGGGTCAAAACACAGATCGTTTAAATTCTTATCTTCGATGGTTAAGAATGTTTCGTAGATGATGACTTCGAATGAACGTTCCTACGAAATCAAATAAGTTTCGAGTATTTGCAACATCATCTCTTGTTTTCAAAGAAGCTTTACTTCTAGCAGATCGTCAAAATGTTGTTGAAGAACCACGATCATTGGCTCTACAAGAAAAGGCGGAGTTTCAAAAGTTAGAGGATTTTGTGGAAGTAAAGAAGCAATACATAATGAAAATGTATTTCATATCAGTAGTCATTAGTAATCTTCCATATACTCCTTGTTTTTTTTTTTTGAAACTGCAAAATCAAAATAGACTTTGAACATATAAGTTCTGAACCTTTAGTTTTCAAAGAATGTTATTATGTTTTGACGGTCTTATTTTCTAAAAATTCCAGCTATTTTTGTCGGAAGAAGTATGGTTTTATTAACTACTGAATAAATTTTATTTTTTGCAAAGTAAAAGGTGATTTATCTTTTGTAGAAAGATTATATTTTATTTTCGTTTTCCTTGAAATAAAATTGAAAACATTATTTTCTTGAGAACATTTACACAAATTTATCATTGAAAAATACTTAAATAATCCTCTCAAAAAGAAAATGAAAAAAAAAATAAAAAAATTGTTGATGTAAATCCAATCCAATCTGGTATATACAATGGAAACTGAAAAGTAAATTACTGCATGATTTTTTTTTTTAAATTTCCCATTGATAGGGGCCTCAATAGTTTCTCCATTTAAATTTTCAAGAGAGAATGAAGTTTTCCCTTCAGCTGCTGCAATTTTGAAAGGTCCAAACCAGAGATGGTCAAATTTTCCATGTTTCTCAGCATCTTCTTTTCTATCTTCTCACTTTACGACTAAATCTCCAAGAATAAACTCCATGTCTTTAGCTTTCTTATCCAAGATGTCCTTCATATTTTCTTGGTATTTCTGAAGCTTATCATCCACTTCTCTTCTATTCTGCTGGACTTTAATTATTTGATTTATTCTTCTTGTCGGGTCATTTGGTTCTTCATTTGCATCCTGCCATAGTTTCATCACAGGAAGAGCAAGATTAATAGGAAGAATGACATATGTGCCATAAACTAATTGGAAAGAAGACATACCTATATATTTATTGGTGTCGATTCTATTATCTTTCTTATTTTCTGTCAAAAATTTCTTAATTATCGTCATTAATATTTTATTAGACAATTATGCTAGACCATTTCCCTAAGGATAATAAGCTGTAGAATGACCCAAAATGATATTATATTTTTGAAATGTTTTTATCATAGCAATATATTTGAAAGCTTGTTCATTATCTGTGACTATTTTCCTCAGACAACCAAATCTTGAAAGGATGTTTTCTTCCAGAAAATTCATCACTATTGAATCTGTAGCATTCTGAGTTGGAACAAATTAAACCAATTTGGTAAAATAACCAGTAGCAGTTAAAATCCATCTATGTTGGGCACTTGATTGCAAATGAATATCTCCAATAAAATCTAACCCCCATTGTTGGAAAGGAGCTTCATCTTTGACAGGAACTAAAGGTAAGGTAGGAATATTTTGCTTTCCAACAAACAGTTGGCATGAATTTCAAGCTATGACCCTTGCATTTACATCAGTAATTAATTTTGGCCAATAACAGCCTACCCTTAAAATTTTATAAGTTGTTTCTCTCCATGCATGATGTCCTCCACATACTCCTTTATGAAACTCATCAATGACACCTTATGTTTTAGATTTTGTAAGACATCATAATAAGAAACCTAAAGGATCCTTCTAATATAACTTAGTATTGATAATGAAATATTTAATTGCCTGTAATTTTAAGGTTATTTCCTTGGAAGGATTCATGTCAGTAGGGCATTGAAGAGTAAGAATATATGAAACGATATTGTTGTACCAACATGAGGAAGAAAATTTATCATCAATCTGAATTGTTAGCACTTGATCATCAATTTATTCTATGTATGGAAGAGAATTTTGAGACTCGAAATGATTTATTCCCAAAGATATGAAATTTGATTCAACAAGTAATTTTTCCAGACCTTGTCCTTTTACCATTTTGGTTGGTTTGACTTCTAAATTGTATTCTTGAATTTTTCCAACCATTTTCCCCTTCTTCCATCATTGTCTGGTTGAATCGAGATATCTTTTATTGTGCTAGTCGATACATATGCGATTATTCTTGAATGTAAAACATATATCCGGAAAGATTTGAGTGCCTTTACCATAGCATAAGCCTACTTCTCTAGAATGTCATATTTTAACTCTACATCTCTTAATCTTTTACTAAAAAAGGCAATAGGTTTTTCAAATCCTTCTTCATTTTTCTGAAGGAGCATTGTTGCAATAGTATATTCAAATGAAAAGGAGAAGATTAAAAACTCCTTTGTATAATCAGGACTTACCAATACGGGTGATTCTCCTATAGATTTCTTGACTCGTTGGAAGGATGCCTTAGCTTATGTGATCCATTTCACCTCATTATTCTTCTTCAACATATCTTTTATCAATTTGATAATTCCAAAAAAATTGGGAATAAATCTTCTCAAGAAATTAATTCTTCTTAAAAATGATTAAATCTCTTTTTATTTATTTTTTTATTTTTAGGAATATTGATTTGATCAATAGCTTCAACTCTTTTTGGATCTACTTTGATTCTATATTTCGATACGATATGTACTAAGAGAGTACCTTCTTGCATGGAAGAATGATATTTCTTAGGTTTTAAAGACAAACCAAATTTTCGACACTTGTAGAATGTTTGTCTGAGATGTATCAAGTGTTCTATATTAGAGTTAGAAAAGATTGTTAGATCATCTAGATAAATAACAACGAATTTATCTTTTTCGCCAACAAATCCATTGCTCTTTGAAAATTTTCACCTACATTCATCAATCCAAAAGGCATTTTGTCATACATAAAGGTTCCCCATGGAGTAGTAAACACAGTTTTTTCTCCATCATTTTCATGGACAACTATTTGATTATACCCCGAAAATCCATCAATCATAGAAATATTATTTTTCCCAACCACTTTTTCTAGAACATGATCCATTTTAGGGAGGTGGTAATTGTCTTTTAAAGAAGATTGGTTCAGATTTCTAAAATCAACACACAATCTTATCTCTCCATTCTTCTTTATGACAGGGACCAAATTGGTTATCCATTCAAAGTATCTAAGAGGTATGATTATTTTTGCATTAAGAAGATTTTTGAACTCCCTTTCTATTATCGGCAAGAGCATTGGATTTATTTGTCTAAGCATTTTATTGAAAGGATTAATACTTGGATTTAATGGAATCTTATGCTCGATAACAAAAGTATCATAATTTTTTAAGTCTTCATAAGGCCATGCAAAAACATCTTTATATTCTTTTAGTAATTCAACATATTTACTCTTTAGATTAGTTGGAAGATATTTAGAAAACTTGACCATTTTTGGATTTTCATTAGATCCCACATTACAATCTTCAACCTCTTCAGGCTAAGATTGTAAGGTAGATTTTAAAGGTATATCATTTTGGTCGAAAAATCTTTCTAACAGAATAAGACCCTTGGGAATTTGATTATTCTTGAGCAAGAGCATTATGAGATTTGCGATTCTATATTTGAACTTCTCTATATTTTCCCTTTGTTGCATAATCCAAACTGGATCATTTTGATTCTTGTGATCTATGTGTGTCTCAGAGAATTCATCTATCATTTCCAGAAATTGTTTTATTTGTTCATCATCTTCAAAAATTTTCCAATAGTGAACATTATTTGGAATTGAAGGTTTATGTCTCAATTCAATGTGATACTTGAATTTCAGAATAGCAGGTGGTATGAATTTTTTTGTGGCTTTAGCTAAAGATTTTGCTTGTTGATTATGCAATCTGGGAATAACATGAATATTGAATGATAAGAAAAAAAATTCTATCAGATCCCATGCACAATTTCTATAAAACCTCATTCTTGGATGCTTAGCTTGATATTATTGTTTGATTTGTTTTATAATAAGTTCAACATCCCCATAAACTATCAAATGTTGAATTTTTAATTTTCTAGCAGCTTCTAATCCTAAAATTAAAGCTCTGTATTCACATACCTTATTTGTGTAATCAATGTCCCATTGAAATTTATAAGAAAAATGAATGTAATACTCATCACTTGGCGCCACAAAAAGTACTCCAGCTCTTTCTCCTTCCCAAGATGAAGCACCATCAAAGAACATATTCCACATCCCATCTCTAATATTTACATTTTTCTTTGGAAGTTCTATTTTTGTATTTTCATTTTATGTACATTCTTGAAAATCATCATCTATGGCTAAAATACAATTTCCTAAATCGTGATCAGCAACATAGACTGGATAACTATTTGGGTTTTGAGGATCACTTACTATATAGGCCAGTCTAGTTTATGCGTACAATATGGTAAAATGTCCACCAAAAATCAGAATATTAGCATACGTCGTGTCCAACTGAACTAATCCTCCTAACTTTTCACCCCGAGATATTGATAAAAGCATGCCATATTTTGCAGGAACATCAGCTACTACCACATCCATAAGAATAATTTTTACTGCAATTTGAGATAGATTTACAACTAAATCTTTAATCATACCCAAAAACTTAACCTTTCTGGAGTCAAAAGATTATAAATATTGATAAGGTTTGGTAATTTGTAAGCCCAATTTTTCCATTATTATTTTTGGCATCAAATTATGTGAAGCACTTGAATCTAACATGAAATTGTGTAACAAATGGTCATGTACAGTAAGAGTGATATAAAATGGATCCACTGAGTCTTTATAATTTTCAATATGTGCTCCAAACATAATCGTTGGTTTCTCATCTTGCAAGATAATAACATCATCTTGGCATTCTGCATCTGAAAAATGAATTACCTTTGAAATTTGCTTCTTGTAAACCAGATTTCTGACAATTTCAACCAGAGGAATTGGAATTTTAATCTTATTCAATTCATTCTCAAGATTGAATATACCAACTGGTTTTTCTAATTATTTGGTCTAAACTTCAGCTTCTTTGTTCTCCAGCTTTTAAGTTTGTGTTTCTTTAGTTTAAACTTGCTTTATTTGAGCAACTTGTACTTCTATAGGTGATTTTGAAACCACTACTTCATTTTCTTTATTCCGTGACAAGAGTGTTTTTTGTGGATTGGTAGTGGAAGTATTTTCTCTTGGCCTCAAATCATATTTATTATGAAGCTCAACCATTATTGAATTAGCAAGATCTGTATATTGAGTTGTAGAGTCTCCCAAGTTATTGATATTTTGTTCATCAAATAATGATCCAAGATTTAAATACGTTTCATAGTATTGTGTAGTTAAATGAGGTTCAACATCATCATCGCTGGGATTTTTTATATCCTCATCTAATTCATAATAATCTTGAATATCATCTCCCCATATAAGATTTTATGTTTTAAAAGGAGCCTGAATCTTTTGTTCCTCATTCTTGATTTTCCTCTATTGAATCTGAGGGTTTGTATTAAGGTTTCTCTTGGATTGGTTTTGATTTCTAACATATGGATCAGGTTTGGCTTTCTCAATTTCCCTCCTGGAAATTTTGTTTGATAAATCTTTAATGATCTTATCCATTTCATCCATCTTTTCTTCTTGTGTGTTTTTTCTGGAACTGGAGGGTCCTGCTTGTTCTTTAAACCTTCTAGATTCTCTTATCCTTGTCTCAAATTTCGTTTTCAATTTCCCTAATTCCATCATATTTGATTCAATTTCGATAGCATCATCTTGCATTCCAACTAAACTTGTGGATCTTATTTCCCTTAAAAGTAAAGAAAAATCTGAATCAAAATCCCCTGCAAAAGTAACTTTAGCAGCTAGATGGGAAGGTTTTACTTCGGCTGGGATTTTGCTATAAATTTTATTGAATCTTTGGATAAATTCTGAAACGATTTCATATGTTTTCTTCCTTAAATCTCTAAATTAAATGGTCCTTTTTCTCACCCCATTGTATTAAGAAAGAAGTCTCTAAATCATCATATGATGGTATAGAATTTGCAAGGAGTCCCCTAAACCAAGTTCTAACTTGTCCTTCAAAATTCTGTATTAACAATCTCATGTAAATGTCTTCATGTTCAATACCGAGAATATCAAAAAATTGATCAAAAAATGTTATATGCTATTTGGTTGTTAAATCCCCCTCTCCCATAAATTTAGGTAGACTCTTTATATAATTCTCAGGTAAATTATGCAAAATAGAAGGAAGGGCTAAGGGAGAATATCTAGCAGTGACTTTGCCAAAAATCCTTGGAGGAGGTGGTGGTGGATTTATATTTCCATCAATCCCACCACCTCCTGCACCTCCAACACCATCCATTGAAATTTTAGGGGAAAATATACGAGGGAAATACTACAGATTATCAAATATTTCAAAACATCTATGTATTATATCTTTAATTGCTTTAGGAAGGTGAGATCAGAGTTCTACAAGATAATCAAAAGGTGATGGATCTCATGAGAGGGAGGTAAAATCAAAATCAGCTGGAAAATGGGAAGTTGAGCTTGGCCTTTCAGATTAGCTAGATGGATAAATGGGAGAAGCAATAAGAGATGAGCCTAAGTATAAAGGGTGATCTTCAGGATTTTCAGAGACAAAAAATTTTACTTCAGGAAGACTAAGAATCGATGGTGTATAGACAATATTAATAATTGAAGAATATCATTTATTCTCATTGGTAAAAGTGTTTATCAAAGATATAGGAATATTCTAGAATTTTTCTCCCTTTAGATCATATAGTTTTACTTCGGGAATTACCTCTTTCAGATTTTCTAACTTAACTTCGGGATTACTAGTTGAGGCTTCTGCAGAATGAGGTTTTTGATGTTTTTCTTTAGAACTAGGTAAAATTACTTCTTTTGTTGGAATATTAACATTAACTTGAGTAATATTAGGTTAATATATCTTACCTATTGATGCATATGTTTTCTTTAGATATCCTTTAGTTTTCAACATTTTTATCAGTATCTGAAACTGGCATAGTCTACTTATCGTCTGGGTTTTTCTGGTATTTTTTCATCTGAATACTAGTTTTTCCAAAATGGAGACGTCGGGTGAAAAATTAAAACGATCTTATCCTTGTGTTCAATTGTTTTTCACCGTCAAAAATCAAAACTTAAACTTTTTTGTATTCCTAGGGAAAACAATTTTGTTTCTTCAGTCCCTGACAACGGTGCCAAAAAGATGTTGTTCCTGAGATTTATTCTAGGCTCACAAAATAATGTCAAGCATCCAAAATTTTAAGAGAATGTTTTTTTAATGTTTTTCTACCTTTAGTTTTAAGATGAAACTTCAAATGAATTTTAATGATTGGAAAACAAAGAGACAATATCTCTTTCTTCGAGTCTTTTATAAATATTGATCATATGAAGAGTAGAATTGATTAACAAATATTGTCTAAATAAAGTATGGTATCCAATACTGATAAATCTTACCTTATCTACAATAGAAGAATTATGAAGGATGTGTTCTTGATAGATGATTCAAAATAAGAAAATTTACACAGATGTAGGTCTTGTTTTACTCACAGTAATAACAGAGGAAAGTTGCAACTGAACATTCTTCCAATATATAAACCACAGTAGATGTGTTACTAAATTGTAGTCTTTCAATATTCAATGGCCATGGAGTGAAGAAAATAAGATTATGAAATGGTAATACACATAAAACACATAACTGAAGGAAATGAGATGTAGAATCTTTGTCTTCTCTTTCTAATTGATATTCAATAAGTTATGTTTTACATTCGGTTAGAAGAAGTCTGGAATAGATATTTGATTTGTCTATTTATACAAAAATTCATTAACCAAAAGTAGTTATACATTCCACATTCTTCGTTCTCAAAATAGAATACAATCAAAACTAAAAGATACAATGAAGATATTTTTAGATCTGCTGAGATTTATTTTTCTCGTTGGCACTTCACTTGCCTTCTATTTGTTTGTGGATGTACTTGGTTTTTTATTATCCTTGAATTGTGCATGTAGTTCCATTAATGAAACAACGAACTTGGAAGGCTCGACATTTTCATTTAACTCAAATAAGAAAGCCTTTTTGTGCACCAATGGTATTTTTTCTTGAATTTTAACAACTACTTGTTGTGTGATTTGATGTTGTAAGCTGGATTTCACTAGCAGATCATTTACCATTTGTAAATTAACATGATTTACCTTTTGTATATCATTTTGTACATTATCTCTACTCTTCTTTAGACTCTCTTTTCTCTTTTCGATCTCAATTTGTCCAAGTGTATCATGAATACCATTGACATCAAACTTTGTCATTTCCAGATATACAGCTGAAATGACATTAAGACAAGCCTCTTTTGCCTCTCTAGATAGCCTCTTACTTTATTCAAAATTATTTTCCCAGATCTTTAAAGCCATTTCTCCCTTTATCTGCTCAAACTGTGAAAAAGGAGCAATCCCAGGTACATTGAGTTTTTGTCTCCATACTATGAATTCTTGGAATTTGGACCTGGTTGTATAGGCTTCCCTCTCCTTTTCATAAATATTCTTCAAAGAATTATTGATCAATTGATAATGTCTTTGAATAATATCCATATTTTCATACAGATATTGTTGGGCAATTTTTAGCTTTTCATTTACTTTTGATGCTTTATTTTTGAATGCAAAAATGTCCATTTATGTGCTCTTGAATAAGGTTATTCGAGTCTCCAATTGATATATTAACATATCTCGATGGGAAATCATATTATTACTCAAGTGTTGATTTTTAACACTTAATTCCAATTTATCTTCTAACTTCTTAATCTGTTGCTCAAAACCTTGTCTGATTTGATTCATATCAAAATTAATTTTATATCTAGCAGTCACTTCCATCTGTTGCATATCATTATGAAATTATTCAATCAGAATATTCTTTTGGTCCAGGTATTTTCTGAGATTATCCATTGACCATTGGTTGGCAGTTGCAAAGGCTCCCAATGAGTCTACAAATTCTTTTGCAAATTCAGGGTCACTTTGTCCCTGTCCATCATATATCATTTTATGCCTTTTGGTAGTTACTCCCTCCTTCTGTCGATATTCCCTTCTTATGATAGCCTTTTCTTTATTGTTGAAAAATAAATTATATGAAGGCATATCTTCAGGTTCAATAGGTGTCAAGTTGTCTATATTGATAACCTTTGAACTAGGTAACTCGGAACTTGTTGCTAAAGGAGTTAATGATGGTATGGGAGAAATAAGTGCAGTAGATCCTTCTTGATTTGTGGTGTTTTTCACTGGAGTTTCAGTGTTTGGAAATGACAGAGGAAAATTATGCCCCTACTTCCTAAAATCTTCAAATGATGCTAATAATTATTGCTCATTTTTTCCTGTTATGGATATTCCTGTAATTATTTCATATTTAGACAACGTATTTGCATTCTTTTCCACTTCCCTATATTTGTCTTCAGGCAAGCTATGTTTCTTGGTCTCTATTGATTCTGTCACCTATGAATTTGGATTAAGTCTTTGTTCTCCCTGCAAGACTTTGGGTAGATTGTTCCTCCTGTGCTTCTGAAAGCTAAGGAAGCATGATTGTTGATCTTGAGGCAAATTTTGAAATTTTATTACAACTTCATCATAAGATCTTAATCCTCTGAAAAATTCATCATAGGGTGAATCTTCATGGATGCATATTTTCATATTGAATTGAACTAAATGATTTTCAACCACCCTATGAGGATCATTCCTTTTGTATTCAATGTCAACCAATTTAATGTCTTCTAAGGCCGAAGCCTCCACCTTAGCATGTCCAAAATCATATAATGAAAATACACCAACCTGTATGGGAAAGGTTGGCCAAAATCTTTTTTGTGCCACCTTCAACTCTTTGGTTATCCCTCCTAAAACTATTTGATATGCTACTTCTCTACAAACCAGTCTGTCTGGTAATAATTTGGGAAGATCATGAGGAAATATATAGTAGCCAAACACTCCAATGTAAGAGAATATTTCCTCAATATACCAATCTGCAATAGCACCTAAATTTCCAATTATTTGTTCTGAAATTCTGGGGGGAGGTCGTCCATAAATAACTTCATGAATTGGAATCACCACATTATGGAAAATTTCATAAAAAGAGTCCTTTGAATTTTTCTCCCATAACTTAGAATGATAAAAATGTATGGGCACAGTGACATTCAGAGTCGAGTTCCAATTCATAAGAGGAAATGGGGCCCTGAAACAAATTCCATTCATAATATATGAAGACATATAGAAATGAGCATGTTCTCCTTTAGATTTCAGAATTTTGTACTCCCCAATTTGCTTGGTTAAGTTATCTGACAATATTTTTCCCCAATCAAAAGTATATTCATCAACAACCTCATGGATTATGGAAACCCATTCTATGGGAAAGTGTGCATAATTTTTCTTTCCTAAATATTAATGTGCTTCAACACTTCGATGCTCCCGAAGGACAATCTCCCAGAGTGATGTGGTAATGATGATGTCACTTTTGATGACGTGTCATGAAAAAGTGAGTGACACATGTCACCTAAAATTGTGTAAATGATGTGACTAAAGTGCACAAAATGAGTTCCAGGTGTCAACACAAATAAAGATTGACGGGTGACCTATGACTCATCAGTAGATTTATTTTAAAATAATTTTGTGAGAACATGTCTCCTCTGGAGCTTCGCAACTTCGGGGTTTTTATATCTTTAAACACCTTGAGTTTGAAACTCCTGAATCACGAAGTCCCGAAGTGACTTTGTAGTTTTCTTTTGTTTAAATATTATAGAATTTTAGAGCTTTGAAATCGTGAGAGTTGTTGATCTGGTCGACGAAAACTCTTTAATGGATAGTAATGGATGTGTCCTATCAATATATAATGATCATATCTTTTATCCTAAAAAGAACGATACTCCTAAGTTTTTTGTAATTTATTTTTAAAAGATAAAAAACAAAAAGACTTCAAAGTTTAATTTTTTATTTGAAATTTTCTAAAGTGTTCCAACATGATCCATAAGGGGTCATAGGATATAAGGATAAAAGAGAAAATAGGAAATTAGGACAACATCATGAACAAAGTCAATGAACAAGATGGCTTGAACGAAACTCTGATGATGAAGTGTATGGATCCCTAAAGTGGACTATGCAACAAAATAGTAATGATGGATATATACGCTTGAAGTTTGAAGAATATGCCAAGATGGGAATGAAAGGAAAGTTTTTCCAGGATTTTTTTATGAGTTAAACAACCAAGAAGTAGGTTGAGAATCATTTACAAGAAGGTAAGAATAATTGGACATGTGATTGGTTATTTGATAAGGAGCTAGTAGATATTTTAGCTAAAATAGGTTTTGGACTGCATATGGGAGCAGTGATGACCAAGGAGTAGGTTATGAAATTGAAAGAGAAACATTTAGAGGCTAATGGGTATGGAATCCAACAAGAAGAGATGAGTAAGTGGTTGTATTGTTAACAACCTTTGGATATGAAGAAATTTTGATATGGTTTGTAAGATGGAAAAGGTAGCTAAGTGCCTTACTTATTTGTGAAGAGTGGCATGAAATAAGAGTGTCAAGTGTATGGAAGGCAAGTATGTATGATCAAAGGAATGTTTTAGAAGAGAAGATGATTACATAAGTTCAAAAGAGAAATTATGCACAGGAGGAACAACATGGTGATTGTGACATGATCATAAGTTTGAAGGAAAATCTACAAGTATGTGAAGAAATGAGTAAGATTGAAGGTATAAATGATTGGTTGTATGTTTTCTTATTTGATGAAGAATTAATTTCTTTTGAGGTTGAAAGGATTCCACTCAAGACATGAAACAAGTGGATAATGGGAGAGTTACATGCCTTGTAGATTTATGAGTATAATCATGGAGATAGAAAATATTTTATATATTTTAAACAATAGAAAATTATCATTAAATTATGGATGGATGAGCAGAAAAATTTACAGAAAACATCTTGGATGAGCAGAAAAATGAGGTTGCTTAATGATGAGTATGAATTATAACAATGTGGGACAAAGATAGAAGTTGTTATAGGATGCATAGAGTAGTTTGTTCTCTTCAACATGTGTGTTGCAGGTATAGAGAAAGATCTGTATTTTGAAGCATGGTATGAAACACAAAGTAGTCAATATACTGTAGAGATAACAATGAATGCAACGATGGTAAAGGCCTTACAAAAGGTGAATGCAAAAATGAAGCAACAATGCATCAAAACAAGTGGACAACAAGAAAATAGAGAATGGAATCCAGAAGGAAGATAAGATGCAATAGATGCACCTGCAACTGAGAAATGTCAGACTCCGCCAATTTCTCGTCACCTCAAAATTCCAATCTAATGAGTCTTCACAAATTTTATCCTATATTTTGTAATCCTCCAATTTCATCAAATCCATCTCTTCATCACAAATATTGATCAAATCCAAATTATAATATTCAAATAATAACTATTATTTTGAAAGGGTAATTTCATTTTATATTTTAATGAGAACTTATTTTCTTAAATAATAGTTTTTATTTAAATAAGCAAAGTTTATACTCAAATCAAATCAAATGGTTATTGAATTATCTTTTCATAAAACCATTATCCTTATTCATGTTATTTTAAGGGAATTGCAATTAGGTGGGGAGGATAACAATCATTCCTCGCAACCATTCAAGCTACACTCAATTGACATAAAACCATTATCAAAAACATGCATTCCTCATACTTTATAAATTTGTTACCTTGGTTTGTATATTTGTCATTTCTTTACTCACCAAATTTTTTTCATTATCCAAAGTCTTGGATAATACATCCATCCTTTGATTCATTCACCATTTAAAAAGTTGTGGGGGTCAAAAGTCAAATTTTAAAAGTTTAAGCACCAACCATTCAAACCAAATGTTTTGCCCAAATCGTACATTAAAGGTAGTTTCGAGGGTAAGAAAATGGTTTTCTTAAACCTCTTTTGGGTACCAAAATTATCAAAATTCTTCTCCCGTTTTATATGGGAGTTGTCTAACTATTCTATGAAACGGGTTTTTTCACCGGAATCCGACAACATAAATCTGCAGGAAATCACTATTTTTTATTGTTTAAAATCTATTTATGAATGTAGAAATGGATTCAACATGCTGAAAAACTCCCAAGTCACTTTGATTATACAAAAATAATCACTTAATTCTGTAGATCTAACAATTTCTCATCGGATTTTGGGGAAATGTCCCTGAAAAATATCGTTGAAAAAAAATCATTTCGTAGAACATTTAGACTACGACGTTGATATATGGAAATTGTATTTCGACCCAGCCTTTATTAATTGTTGTGCAATTTGATCCGCCCCGAAATGAATCAAAATCGTGGATAATATGGAAACGTGGACGTGATGAGTTCATGGATACGAACACTAGTAAAACTTGTGCGGGATATATCTCAAGTAAGTGACAACATATTATTGGTATATAAACATCATAGGATATGGAATTCAACGATTATGTGTTCAAATGTTTTTTCATTTGTAATATTATTTTTTAAAGCATTCATGGTCTTCCAGCTAATGAATGATGGAACTATCTTATTTCTATTGATAGATGTGGCATTTGTTAGAGATAATGCTCACATTAATGTTGTGTGCTAAGTTTGGGGATTGGCTTGAGGTTTTGTAGGAGACTGTTGAGATATTCTCTCAACCTAAATCTCCAAGATTAGAATTAGTTGGATCTCACTCCAACTATATATACATGTAATGTATTTGTGTGAGAGTGCAGTAGAAATATTATTTGTGTGTGAATCATGTGCAATGGATTCTCTCTATTTCTCTATGTTGGTATCAGAGCCTCTACTGTCTTAAATCCCTCACGAGATGGCCATGAAGATGTGAGAGAAATGATTGTCAAACCATTGTTG
>JASDQU011444671.1:0-10875 GCA_032191745.1 Picea mariana
CTTGGCTTAAGAAAGGGAACCAAACTACTGAAGAGCATCCATAGTATCATTGGTTGTAGAGGGAGCCGATGTAAATCCAACCATGACTTGACGCCTGCATGTCTGAGATGCGTTGGTCTGTGTCCAACTTTTTTCATAGCTGTGAGTCCTGATAATTCCAGTATTAAGATTATGGACCAGTTGCGTTGGAGCCCTGGAAGGAGAAGGACTTCCTAAGTGACTGCATGGCAGAGAAGGGTGGAGGTCCATTTCCTTGGGTGGTGTAAGCTGGGTAGAAGAGAGTTGGGTACTTGGATCATTGTGAGTGATGGAAATCCTGTGTGAGCTTGAGTGTTGACTGGTTTGGGAAGCCAAGTAACATTCTAGAACCATCCTTATGAATTCATAGCCCTAGCTCGGGGGTGACACTGTTGTTGAGATTTGGAGCAGTAGTGTCTACAATTGGGTGGAATGTCCTTGGTGTGCATCCGGTTGGTGTCTTCTTTTATAAAGATAAGTGCTCTTTGTTATGGTATTATCTACATGTATATGAATGGATTTCGTTGTGTATTTAATTATCGTTTAATTGAATCCTTAGAATATGCATGCTTCTTGGTTATTGTTGTACATGTCATTAAATCCTTTTATTTTATGCATCCTTATTAATTTAAAAGGGTATCAGTAAGAGAAAGAAGTCCAAGGGTGGGATTAAAGGAGGCGTACCCCGGCCTATGGGGGGCTAGGTGTGTTACAGTCCCCAACACCAACATCTCAACCTCCCATGGGGCTAGGCGAGAAGAGACGAGAATGTCACTCTAGGCTTAGAAACCCAACATGAAAACACATTGAACTCCAGGATAAATCTCCCCTAACCTAAATTCCAAGCATGAAATCCCTTTGCTTTGTATTTTATTTTTATTTTATTTTTATGCTTTTATGTATGAGTCCCTAAAATTAAAATAGAAAAATCAAATCTCAAAAGAAATTAAACAATTAAAGGAAATGTACAAGAAAGACTTATAACTCGATAGCAGTTTTGTATTTATCTTATGAGAAAATATCTAAAACAAAACTAATAAAAAGTTAATATAACTATTAGTGATAAAGTGATCTAATTAAAAGAAAAATTTATTAAACAAGAAATTAGTTTGAAGACTACAAAAGAGTAACACTGTAATGATATGATATTTTTTTAATTTTCTTTTAGAAGTTAGGATGTGATAAATAATAAGAAAAATAAAACAATAAAGAAAATAAAAGTTTACAAATATTAAAAAAACCTAATGAATAAAACTTATATACATATTTTTTACAAAATAAGCAGGTTAATAAGTTTGTTTGTCTTTTATTTTTATTTTTACTGTTGTATTAAGAAAATATGAGGAAAACTGAGATTTTAAAAAAAAGTAATAAAGAAACAATTTCATAGCATAAAAGAATTTGATCTTCATTTAAAATGCTTCCTATACAAACTCTTGAATTTTTGAAATCTACAAGCCCTTGCGTAGACTTGTGCCAAGTATTTAGCTTTTAGCCATTATAGATCGAAGTTACAATAAAAAGACCAAGAAGGAAAAAAAGAGGAAAGTTGAGCCAAAATGGAATGGAGCAATGGTGGCGAACCACAAGGCAAAAACCTACATATCAGAAACCGATTAGCGCTAAATAAAATCGAGCTTGAATACAACAAACTGACAAGTAAACTATTCACCTTATGAGAACCAGTAAAGCTTATCCTCGCTTCATCCTTTTGCTGCTTTGCAAGACTCTATGCTGCCAACAATTATGTCAATCCTTGTTGAATGTGTAAAGGAAGAATGGTAGTTTAAAGAAACAAAGCTCATTGCACTCCAATCATACCTCTCTCTAATTTTTTTTCCAAATTTTTTTTTCCTCCACCTCTCTGTGGCTTGTTGCTTATTTTATATCATCTTGTGAGTGGTTCTAGTAGTTTGGGCAGTTTTGGATCAACGAATAAAGTCTTGTACTTTCTAGAATCGTCTTTATTATAATTTTTAATAAAATATACATATGAAAACAACATTTGATGGGGAATTTCGTTATTATTCTTTTATTTACATGCCAAATTTTTTGGTATTTTTCCACTTGAGAATTCTCTGGAGAGAAACTTTCTGTCCAATATCTCATGTGAATGCTTCTACAAAGGTTTGTTTCTCTGGAGAGAACCTTTCTGTCCAATATCTCATGTGAAGGCCCGTGGAATTGAATAAATAGGGCCCTTCCTCAAATACCTTTTCTCTGTTAACCGAGTCTGAGAAAACTACTGTGAAGAATCCATTTGAGCCAAGTTCTAGGTCTATTCATCCCTTTACTTTCCACCTTGCTTTAATCCATATCAGGAGGGATTTTTCCAAGGGTCAAATCCCCATAAATTTCCTAATAAAGGCATGGTCTTTCATCCTTTGAATATAGTTCCTTATCCCATTCGAGGTTACCTCGTACTTCAAGTTCTCTGCAGTCTTAGGTAAGCATTCATTCTTTAGTCGCTTTTTTTTATTCTCTTCCTTGTCCGGTTCTTCCAGAATTGTCAGGTCTTTGTCATTCTGAACCAGGCTCACTCCCCCCATTTTGACATCTTTGCCCCTGCTTTTGGGCCTACTTTTGACTATGTCCTTGAAATACTTTTTTCCCTCCATATTTCCTTTTGTTGACCCTTTTCTTGAGATATTTTTTGTCCTGGGATATGACATCCCGAAGGATAGTTCCTTCCTTATCGAAAGTCTTCCTTTTCGCTCCCCTATCAAGGAGATTCTTCTGTACTTCTTGTTCTTCCTTTAATAGAACCTCCAAAACCCTAAGATCACCATCGCATCACTACATTGTTGTTCTAGAGTCGCTCACATGAATATTTTAACTGTGAGGGGGAATTTTCATTATTAATGTATTAATTAATAATGTATTAATGTATTAATTACTTAATACATTATAGTATACATTAATGTATTAATTTCATCCATAGTCATGGTCATGGTCATATATCGACAATAATTTTCAAACATGATTAACCATTATCAACCATCTTCAACCAAGGTCAAGTATAGTGAAGGTCAATGAAATTTAACCATGGTCATGGTCAACCATAATTAACCATGATCATGGTAACCAAAGGTCAACCACAATTAACCAAGGTCATGGTCAAGCAAGTTTAACCATAATTATCAATGATCATGGTCAAGCAAAGTCATGGTCAACCATAACTAACCATGTCAACCATAGTCAAGCTTTCCTTTCCAAAGTCAACCAAGGTCTACCAAAGTTAACCATGGTCATCGTCAACCATAAGAAACCATGGTCATGTTTTTTGATGTCAAGGGACTAGGGAGTCCCCAACACCAATATCTTGACCTCATGTGGGGCTAGGCAGGAAGAGACAAGAATGTCACCCTAAGCTTAGAGACCCAACATGAAAACACATTGAAGTCTAGGATAAATCTCCCCTAACCTAAAGTCCAAGCATGAAATCCCTTTGCTTTGTATTTTATTTTTATTTTATTTTTATGCTCTGATATATGAGTCCCTAAAATTAAAATTGCAAAATTAAATCTCAAAAGAAATTAAACAATTAAAAGAAATGTACAAGAAATACTTATAACTTGATAATAGTTTTGTATTTATCTTATGAGAAAATATCTAAAACAAAACTAATGAAAATTTAATATAAATATGTTAGTGCTAAAGTGATTCAATTAAAAGAAAGTTTATTAAACAAGACATTAGTTTGAAGACTACAAAAGAGTAACACTGTAATGATATAATATTTTTTTTTTTTTAATTTTCTTTTAGAAGTTAGGATGTGATAAATAATAAGAAAACTAAAAGAGTAAAGAAAATAAAAGTTTACACATATTAAAACAAGCTAATGAATAAAATTTATATACATATTTTTCACAAAATAAACAAGTTCATAAGTTTGTAATAAAGTAATAAAGGGACAATTTTGGAGTGCCTTTAGCCATTCTAGAACGAAGTTACAATAGAAAGATCAAGAAGGAAAAAAAGAGGAAAGTTGAGCCAAAATGGAATGGAGCAATGGTGGCAAATCACAAGGAGAAAACCTACATATCAGAAACTGATTAGCACCGAATAAAATCGAGCTTGAATACAACAAACTGACAAGTAAACTATTCACCTTATGAGAACCAACAAATCTTATCCTCGCTTCATCCTTTCGCTTCGCAAGTCCCCCTACTGCCAACAATTATATCAATCCTTGTTGAATGTGTAAAGGAAGAATGATAATTTAAAGAAACAAACCTCACTACACTCCAAGCATACGTCTCTCTAATTTTGTTGCCAAAGTTTTTTTTCCTCCACCTCTTTGTGACTAACTGCTTATTTTATATCATATCATCTTTATTATACTTCTTAATAAAATATACATTTGAAAACAACATTTGATGGGGAATTTTGTTATTATTATTTTATTTACATGCCAATTTTTTCGATATTTTGGCACTTGCAGAATTCTTGAAGTTGTGAATCTGATACTTTCACATTTCTTCACATAAGAGTCATTTTCCCCACATATTTCCTATGTTTAGTTGGGATCGCAACATCAATAAGACTATCTCTAGTCATAATCAAAGTGATTTTGTTATCATCATCCAAAATCTCCATTATTAATGCAATCCAACAACATATTGGCAATGTCGATGCCTGCCAGATAGTAAAAATCCTTCCTGGCTTATTAAATGGCTGAAACGTTAATATGGTTGCAGCATGTACATATGGAAGAAGATATCAAACATTGGTTTAATGCTCCCTTCATGTACAGATGGAAGAAGATATCAAACATTAATATTGATGTTTTAATATCAATTTTAATGCTTTAATATTAATGTTTTACTGTATTAATAATATTAATAAATATATTAAATTGATAATGTATTTATTATTGTATTGTTACTTTAATAACGTATTATTTATGTATTACTTTGTTATAATATTAATACTTTACAATGTATTGATTAATAATGTATTAATAATTTAATATGTTACATTGTATTAATACTTTAATTTATACATTACATTAATGTAATAATGTATTTTTAATGTATAAATAATTTAATAATGTATTACTAAATACATTAAGGTCAATGTATTATTACCCTATTAATGTATTAATACTTTAGTAATGTATTTGTTAATGATTTATTGTATTAAATGTACTTAATGTATTATTAATTTATTACTTTATTAGTGTATTAGTATATATATTTTTTCTTAACAGAAAAAAATAAAATAAATAAATAAATAAAAACAGATATTATCTTCTTATTCCATTATAGAATCAAAGATAAATGTACATATTTGCATAAAGCACTTTTCTTTAAGACTCCAAAAAAAACTATCCCTCCCATCCCATAGCTATATAAGGTTCAGATATCAAATTTCATGACCTATTATCCTCCTACAAAAAACGTTATTGTCTCTACAAGGATCAATACATCCGCCTTTGACAGTTTTTGTTGGATTATAGAAAAAAAAATACAAGTCCTTCGTCATAAACAAAAAATACAAAAGCCACTAAAATAGGACAAAATGGTGTCGAGAGACCACTTCACCATCTTTGAGCTCTTCATAATAGCAAGTGCCTCGAACACCTATGAGATATGTTTTCGACATCAACATTTAATTCCCTGAAAATATGTAAAAACTCAATTATATCAAAGGAAACAACACAATCATGGATTCTTTGGCCCCAATGATGATGGACAATGCTTTGGATTTCCCCTTTACCCAATATTCAGTTAATGACAACCTGAGAATCTCCATAAACCTATAAACAATATATTTCCAACTTTAAAGACAAAGACAACAAATCCCACAAACCCAACATCTCCGCTTTTGTGTTTGTGCCCACACCTCCAGTCATCCATCCTCTGAAGAAACTTGATTGATTCACATGCAAGACAAAACCAGCTCCACAAACACCCCATTGAGAATCTCCATCAAAAAACCCTTTGACAAGGATTTCTGTCATTGGTAAATCAAAAATGGTCTTGGAAGATTAATCTCTGGGTTGCTTTCGGTGCTCTTGAAAAGAGAAAATAATTTTATTTACCACAATATCAAAAGGATGAACTTTATTGTTAAATAGCAAAGAGTTCCTATAACACCAAATACCCCAAAAAGTAAAACTCGAGAGAGCCTTCAAAGTTTTTTTTTTTTTTAATCCATAATTGTAAATTTTCATCCAAAGAAACCCCTCCCCAGTCAACATCGAATCTCAAATGACATTTCAACATATACCAATTTTTTTTTGTGAAAACATAGTGAACAAAAAGATGTTCGATGGTTTCTTCAACTGATTTGCACAAACAACAAATACCAGGTCCTTGCCACCCTCTTTTCAATAGTGAATCCCAAGTAAATATATTCTTATTTAAGAATAGCCATAGAAAACACTTAATATTAATAGGAAGATTCCACATCCAAATCTTCTCCATCCACCAGTGCACTATATCGATATTCAAAGAATTAAAAATCATTGAATAAATGGCATTGCTGAAATAATACCTATTGGATGACCTATCAAAAAAAAACTATCATCGGCACCTAATTTGATACCAGATCTACACAAGCCAACAATATATGAGTTCCAACAAAAGATTCACATACCACTCAAACCCAAATTCTGAGACGAAAGCCAATCATAAGGTCCTTAGAGTAAATATCGATGACCCAAGAAGTGATCTAGTGTAGAAAAACCTAAACAATTCAAATATTCCACCATCAACCTAGGTAAAATGTAGCAATCATCCCCTCCAATGAAGTGATCAACACCAACACGAACCGAACATCCATTTCCAACTTTCTAGGAAATCAAATGACCGATCCAATGAAAATGATTAACAAAACCATACCAAACTATGGAACCAATAACAACCACCTTGTCAAAATATCTGATCCAATTAGTCAAAGTTTTTCTACATAAATATTTGTCCTTTAGAACTTCTCCCCAAATTCCACTGCCACAAATTACTTTCCATACAATCTTTAGGATAAGAGTGATGTTAAACCACTTAAGGTGTTTAATACCCCATCTACCCAAATCCTTGGGCTTGGAGATTAACTCCCAAGATGTCAGGTGGATTTGATCTTTTGATTTATAGCATGCGACCACAGGAAATTGAGGATCTTACCATGGATTATTTTTATGAAGGAGGAAGGAACCACTACCAAAGAGAACCAGTACATAGGGATACTAGTCAAAACAAAATTCACTAGAGTAAGTTTGTCTCCCAGTGAAAGCCACCTGTAGCACCACACATTGATTCTATATTCAATTTTTTTCATAAGCCAAGACCAGTCATTCACAAAGTACTTGTTGGGATTTAACATGTAACCCAGATTATTCATGCCCAACTGAAAATATGCAACACTAAAGGGTAGAAAACCCAGAATCCGATTAAAGGCCTCCTAACTAATTCCATGGCAGAAAAAAGTGGACTTTGTTCGGATCACTTACATGCCAGTTGCTTCAAAAAACAACTTTATAATGGCTGAAAATTTCTTCCATTCATTGATGCTTCCATTGCCAAAAATCAAAATATCATCGACGAACAACATGTGAGTGATAAAATTTCTAGAACAAATCTTTATGCCACCCATCTTCCCATTTATTTTTGAGGATTTAATCAAAAATATCAATACTTCAATAACTAGAAGGAAAAACAGGGGTGACAAGGGGCACCCCTGTCGAATACCTCAACTACCCCAAAAAAAATTATTAGGATTTCTATTGATTAAAGCATAATAGCAAGCAGATGTGACACTACCCATGATCCAATTTGTGACATCAAGAGGGATTCCAATTTGAATAAGAACTATTCTCAAAAAATTTCGATTGACCTGGTCATAAGATTTCACGATATCCATTTTAAGGATCAAGGCCTCCAATTTCCTTGTTTTTATTAAGTGCAATCCCTCTTGTGCCAGCCCAATATCCTCCATATTTTTTCAATTCTCAAGGAAACCAAATTGTTCCTTGCTCAAAAATCGAGCTAGTATAGGTTTGATTATGTTCACAAGGATATTAGTTATAAGTTTATAAATAATATTACAGAGGGATATTGGCCTAAAATCCTTAAAATACTTAGGTCTTCCAGTATTCGAAATGAGATAAATAAAATTTGAGTTTATTGCACCTAAAAGTTTCCCTTTCCTTCTAGTCTCCTGAACCATATCTACCAAGTCCTTACCCATAATGTCAAAGAAGCCCCAAAAAAACTCCATCGACCACCCATCCGAACCAGGACTTTTAGGTTTTCCAAAACTCTTTAAGACAACCTCTGCTTCATCCAATCAAACTTCCTTTCCAACAAAACTACCTTGCTCCTTAGTAAAAAACCTTGAATACTATTGTACCACACGTAGTTGTGAAAATAGGTTGTTACTTCCAAGATCACTAAAAAGACCAGAGAAATATTTGATAGCTTCAAAGTGCAAGTCCTTTGAGGAACTTACCCAGCATCCATCACCAATCAGTATGTACCAAATGTCATTATGTTTTCTTCGATAGTCTTCATAGTAATGAAAAAAAATTGTATTGCTATCCCCCTTTTGAATCCAAACAGTCTGACTCTTTAACCGCCAAGTGCCTTCATCAATTTTTAATATCTCTTCTTTCCTGCTTCTCAAAAAATTTAATCTGTCTAATTACCTGTTAGAGAAAACACCTTCAAAATTTCCAATGAAGATGGTGTCTATTTCATCCTCTATCTCTTCCAATTCCATTTGAAGTCCCTTCTTTTTGTTTATTTCCCAAAGAATAACTTTTTTCTTTAGTGAAGTAAGTTTTTTGACTAATTTACTCATGGATGACTCCTCAGTTTCCAACTTCTCCTCTTCCCAGTCTGCTCTGACCAGATCAAGAAAATCATTGTCATCTAACCAAACCTCATTAAATTTGAAAGGACACCTATGCGAAAGGGATTCAACCTCAAGTTGAAAGAAAACAAGACAATGATTAGAGATATCCGAGTTTACAACCCAAGATCAAAATATATCCATCTTACCTACAATATCTTCAACCACTAAAAACCTATCAATCCTTTTTCCAATACCACATGATTCTCTCCTACCATTTCTCCAAGTAGGAGAAAGTTTACCCAGAATCATATCAATTAATATAAATTCATTCAATATCTGACAAATGTATCCTGCCAAACCATTTTTCCTAGCCCGACTTCCCCATATCTCATTGGAAGCCATAGTAAAGTTTAAGTCACCACAAAAAATTAACTCGAGATCAGAAAGGAACCCACTCTGTCGGATTCTATCCCAGAACCCCTATCTCCCAAAGAAAGGTGCATAACAGTTGATCACCCTAACAACATCCTTCAATCCCTTGATTCTACCTTTAAGAAGAAACCCTACACAACACGAAAAAAAAATTGAAATCAACAATAAGAAAATTCCAAACTGCACAAAAACCTCCAGACTATCCTTGTGCCCTAATGGCACATACTTCACAGCTGGGAAATACCTTCAAAAAAACTTCACAAGCCTTTTTATCCTCACACATCGTTTCGTTTCCTGAATTAACACCACATACGGATGCAACTTCCTAAAAAATATCTTGAGGGATAACAACTTGGGAGAAACCCCTACTCCCCTGACATTGAAAGAAACCAAGATCATTTATGCAAACCATTAAAGGGCTTGCTATCTCTAAGCTCCCTTAATTATTATATTGTATGGAGGCGATTGGGAGATAAATTCCTTAATCTGTTAGAGATAGGAATAAAATCATAATCCTGGGGAAACATCTCTACATCTAGGGATCCTTCCTTATTATCATGTTTCTTCTTTTTCTTTTTTATAATCGTCACATTTTAACAACGGATAGAATTAATGGGTCCAATCCCCACCTTTGAAGACTATTTATCAGTGCACATTGTGATAGGCAATTTTTCCACCACATCTTTGTAAGAAGGAATAAGGTTTTGGACTTTTTGATAATCCTCCAAAACTTCCTCACAAGGCTTTGTGTGATGTTCAATAATTACTTGACTACAAGACCTATAGTCCATACCCAAACTCAAAGAATAAATATTGTTCTCTGGGATTATGGCATCCGAGAGGCTAGTGCCCAAATCACCAAAGGATGGAATTGTGGACCTAAGGTTCCCAACCAACCCAAAACCCTGAGGAGTCAAAACAGGGGAACAAAAATGATCCAAGAAACCCAAATCCCCCAAAGCATCCCTACCAAGCATCCTACCATCTTTCTTATAATGTTTCTCTAAATTTTCAATCAACTCCAACTCATTTAGAGTCAATTCACTAGCATATTTGGGCCATTTTGTGACGGTTGTTTCGACACTATTGCGACGTTATTTTGTTGATATGGTGACGAATCTAGAGTCTTTGAAACGTTGTTTTATGTGACGTGTCATTTTCAACGAACTTGATCAAACGTCGAAAAAGAAACAATATATGAAAACAATGTGAAACCAATTTTTCATCTAAATTGCGACAACAACTTTTATAGCAAAAGCAACGCATCAATAGAAGTTGTTGTTGCATATGCGACAACAAATTTTCGTTGTTTATATAGCTAAAACGTCGCATCAATAGAAGTTTTCATCGCCTATTCGACGACCACTTTTTTTTGTTTATGTAGCTAAACCGACGCATCAATATAAATTGTTGTCGCCTATTCAACAACAACTTTTTTTTGTTTATGTAGCTAAACCGACGCGTCAATAGAAGTTGTCGTCGCCTATTCAACGACAACTTTCCGTTGTTTATATAGAAAAATCGTTGCATCAATAGAAATTGTCATCGCATAGATGACGATAGCTTTTTGTTGTTTGTATAGCAAAACCATCGCATCAATAAAAGTTTCCATCATATATGCAACGACCA
>JASDQU011444672.1:16242-32860 GCA_032191745.1 Picea mariana
GTCGGATCACTCTTAGGTTGGGAACATATCGTGACTGTCGGATTTCCTAAAACTACAAATGCATACTAAAGAAACACACTTTTGCCTAACGACACAATAGACCAAGTTGATCTTAACTAACTCCTAAGTGTCTAAATATCCTAACATCCCCCTTTAAGACCAACTTGGGATAGGATTGAAGGATTTACAAAGATGACACAATAAGAGAAAGAAGGAGGCCTTAGAGCCTATTTCCCCTTAATGACAACTTCTTGAACTCCTAATATAGATTGAAGTTTGGAAAACTTCGCTTCTGTAAGAGACTTTATGAAAATGTCTGCAACTTGATCTTCTGTAGGGCAGAAGAGCACTTCAATAACTCTATCATGAATGAGCTTTTTGATGAAGTGCATGTGTAGCTCGATGTGTTTGCTGCGCTGATGTTGAAATGGATCTTTGGCGAGCTTGATGGCACTCTAATTGTCGCACTAAAGGCTGGTTGGATGTTGCTGTTGGAATCCAAACTCTGAAAGGATTTGTCGAAGCCACAAGGGTTCTTGACTTGCATTAACTGCTGCTCGGTACTCTGCTTCTGCTGAAGAAAGAGCAATAGCCTCTTGTTTCTTACAGGCCCAAGTGACAGGTCCTGAACCAAGGCTGAAAACATAACCTGTAGTAGACTTCCGATCATCAGGATCACCGACCCAATTTGAATCAGTGAAACCAACCAATAAAGGAGCCCCCCTGAACTATAATGTATCTCAAACTAAATTGTACCCCAAACATAACGAAGTATTCTTTTAGCTGCTTTCCAATGGCTTTCATGGGGTGTTTGCATATATCGGGCAACAAGACCAATAACAAAGGATAGATCAGGATGGGTATGAGTCAAGTATAAGAGGCTACCAACTAACCGACGATACAAAGTGGCATCAACTTCGAGAGAAGTATAGGTGGCAACAAGCTTGACTTCAGAGTGGAAGGGGGAAGGGGTTGGTTTACAATCTTCCATGTGAAAGTGACGAAGAAGGTCACAAGCATACTTAGACCGGGAAAAAAAAATTCCTTCCTTGGTTTGCAAAACTTGGAGGCCAAGGAAAAATAGTGCAAAAATTCTAAGTCAGTCATTTCAAAATTCCCTAAGGCTGGTGTTCACATGGTTTAAAATTTTTGAGTCACTACCAGTAAGGATAAGGTCATCAACATAAAGGACAAGGATTATGAGATGGCTTCCTACTGTCTTGGTATAGAAATTAGGATTAGAATGGCATCTAGAAAAGCCGGTGTCAAGAAGAATGTTGTCCGTTTTGGCATACCAAGCTCAAGGAGCTTGCTTAAGGCCATAAAGAGATTTCTTAAGGCGACAAACAAGGCTAGAGTCATTCTGGACATAACTAGGAGGTTGTTCCATGTAGATTTCTTCTTGCAAATCCCCATGCAAGAAGGTGGATTTAACATCCATCTGATGGACCTCCCATTTATGTGAGACATCAAGGGCAAGAACAAGGTGGATGGAATTCATTTTGGCGACAGGGGGAAAGGTTTCATTGTAGTCAATTACTTCAACTTGGGAGAATCCTTTGGCAACTAACCGAGCCTTATGTTTCAACACTTGCATCTGATGCATACTTAGTTCTGTAAACCCATTTACGTCTGACAAGTTTTATTTTTTTCGGAAGAGGTACAAGATCTCAAGTATCGTTTGCCATTAAAGAACAATACTCTTCATTCATTGCTGTATCCCAATCTGGATGACCTGAAGCTTCTGCAAATGTCTCTGGATCATGAGTCTTTGAAACTTGAGCCAAAAGAGAAAAGGCTCGTTGGAATTGTGAACGTGTCCGACGCTGATCTGAAGGATCCTCGACAAGATCACCAACTGCTTCTCGTGTTGAACAGACCCATCTAGGGAGTGATGGTGCTGGTGCAGGTTCATGTTCAATGGACTCATTTGGAGGAAATTGAGCAGGCGGAGGTGGATTTTCATCCTCACTGTCATCATTTGAAGAAGAAGAAACCAGAATTGGAACAATACATGGCACAAACGTTGAAGATGGCTTGCAAGCCGAAGAAGGCACAAACGTCGAAGATGGCTCGCAAGCCGAAGAAGGCACAAATGTCGAATTATGCTCGTGGGTCAAGAGATTTTCATCAAATTTAACATCTCTTCTAATAATAATTTCATTGCAATGTGGTTGAAGAAGTGTGTAACCTTTGACATCTTTGGAATAACCAACAAATATACACTTCTCACTTTTAGGCTGCAATGCTTTCCTTTTCTCATCAGGAATGTGAGCCCATGCTACACTGCCAAATACACGAAAGTGACTTACATCTGGCTTAATTTTATTCCATGCTTCTTCTGGTGTTATATTTTTAAGAGCCTTAGTGGGAGTGCGGTTTACTATGTAATTTGCACAGTTAATGGCTTCCACCCAAATAATTTAGACTTAATCCCTTAGATTGGATCATACAATTAGCCATTTTTTAAAAGTGCGGTTCTTTCTTTCAACAACACCATTTTGCTATGGGTGTATATGGAACAATGTGTTGCATATGGATGCCTTGTGCAGTGCAGTAACTTGTAAATTGATTGTTCACATATTCGCCTCCATTATTTATTCTTAATCTTTGAAGTTGATGTCCGAATTGCTTTTCTACAAGGTCCTTGTAGGCCAAAAACTTGTCAAAAAATTTGCTCTTAAGTTTTAAAAAGTAAACCCAAGTGTGTCTGGAAAAGGAATCAATGAAAGTTAAGAAATACTTGCACTCAGAAAAAGGAGGAGAAGAAAGTGGACCACACAAGTCACTATGAACACGCTGCAAAGGGGCCGAAGCGTGCCAAGAGGCACGTTTGTCAAAACTGTCCCGATGATGTTTGCCAAGAACACAACTGACACAAACACCATCTTTGCATGAAACTAGAGGAAGACCAGTCACCATCTGTTGATTACATAGTTGCTGCAATGAGCGATAGTTGAGATGACCAAACCGCTCATGCCAAAGTTTGCTCAAGTCATCGTTGTGAGCAACAAAAACTGATGGAAAAGATGACGATCCAAAGTTGTCAAACTTGTACAACCTCGTAATATCATCAACAATTCCAGTTGCAAGAACATGTTGAGGATCTTTTAGATCCTTGATTACAACTTGGAGAGGTGAAAACTCTACGATTTTACCTTCACCTAAATGAGTGATTTGATATACTAATAGAAGGTTACAAGAAAGACTTGGAACACATAACACATCATTGAAATGACCATTATCTATCTGAACTGTTCCAGATCCTACAACACTGAGAGATCCATCATCACCAACAAATTTTTTCTTGGTGTTACATTCATTTAGAGCAGAAAATATGGCTTTATCCTTAGCCATATGATAAGATGCTCCAAAATCAATAAGCCACTCATCAGAAGAAGAAGTAGAAGTTGCATTGAAGGAGAAACCAGAAGCAGAAAGTGCATGTCCATGAGAAGAAGAAGAAGTAGAATCAATACTGATGTTGTGCTTCTTCATCGTTGCTTCTAAAGTTGCCATCTTTTTAAAACATTTGGACTTATCATGACCATCTTTCCCACAAAAGTTGCAATGTTTGTCAGTCTTCTTACTGGAAGCTGGCTCAGTGGGTTTGGGACCCTTGTTTTGCTTCTTGTTGTGGCGAGGATGTTGCTTCTTGGGATTTTTGGATTTATCTTTCTGTTGGGCCATTAAAGATTTAGTGGAGGTACCTGTAGTGCTGATCACTCCAAGTTGCACAAGCTTATCTTTCTCTCTAATCAAAGCATCACAAAAGGACTCAAGAGAGGGATTTTTATAAGCAGTCCCTAGAGCTTCTCTGGTGGCACTACCAAGCTTAGCAAGAATAATATATATGCACCGCTCTTCTTCCAGTTTTATGTTACATTATGCACATGAAAGTCTAAGCGTTTTGAACTTAGATAAATAGTCTTCAATGCAAGAAAAATTATTTGGACTTAAAGTCATTATCTGATTTTCTATTTGGTGGGATTGAATAATATTGTGTTTACCAAACACAGATTGAAGCTTTTACCAAGCTTCATCAGGGTCATTAATTCCTTGATGGTGAAACCTTAAATCAGGAGAGATGGACATTCCGATCAGTCCATGTGCTTCATCATTCATATTTGCCCATTTGATTTTCTTTTCATCATCAATAGGTTCTAGTTCTTTTCCCAAGGTAATCTGGTATAGTTCTTTACTTCTTAATAAATCCTCCATATGGGATTTCCATTGAAAGTAGTTGGTGCTGGTAAGCTAAAGATCACTGGGAGAAGCCATATTAAATATGCAGATAATATGGATTTAAAAATTGAAACTGATGGTCTGGATGGAAAGATCTAAAAAAATTAGTCTGTTTAAAAAAACCGGCACTGAAAACAGACTTTGGATGTGAAAGTTATGTTCGTTTGAAAAAAATGCATAAACGGTAACCAAAGAGCCACATGGCAAGTAGAAGTTGGTTCACGTGGTGATAACCCTCCCAATAACCTCACTTTTACAAATAAGTTGCTTATGAAGTGACCCACTTTTATAGAATAAATGAGGATTACATTTGCAATGAAGTTACTTTATAAAGAAAAGTTGCATGCAAAATAAATAACTGCAAAAGAAAATATTAAAGCTACTTATAGTGATTCACTTTTATAATTGAAGTGAAATACACTTTACAATGGATGCATGAACGTTTTCAATAAAAGTAACAAAAAAAAGACTTGAACTCAAGACTTCTTACTTAATAAAACAACTTTTAACCAAGTGAGCTAGTGCAAAACATATTGTATTGTTTAGAAGGAGGATTGGGGTTGTTGTGGAAGACGGCCTTGGAGAGCTTGCTCATAAAAAAAATCTTCACACAAGAATTTTTTTCGCTTCTCGACGAAACAAGGGTTAGATCTCGGTTACTTTACCCGGAAAATGCAAATTTCCCTCTATTTCTGATTTACCGAGATCGCACAGAGCGCACGACAAAGAGCATACGTAGATAGGAAAACCCTTTCTGATCTGTTTTTGATTTGTTGAGATCGCACAGGGCGCGAGGCAAAGAGCATACGTAGATCCAAAAGCGTAGCAACTCGAAATATAAAAACAAAAAACTGAAATAAGAACTCTACATAAATTTAAAAGGGCGTATTCAGGCTTTATACCTCCGGTTCTGACTGAAATGGTCGTATCTTGGCCAAACAGAGACCTTTTTGAGTGAAATGAAAGGAATTCCTGTCTAAAACGAGCGCTCTGGTTGCAATAGAACAGTCTTGTCAGCCCATAAATGTACGGAAATGGCAGAAACCAGAGATGAGGCAACAGGGCTTCACGATCTTAATCTACAACGAGAGTAGGTCTTCATATGCGCTTTGATACCATGTTCGATAACACATGTATTCCAATAGATGACAAACACCTTCAGTAACCACTCACACAACTAGATCAAAGATCAACACACCGATGTTTTGACGTGGTAAAACCCCTACAGGGAAACATCCACAGCCCCAACCAACATGGCCACTTGGAACAATTTATTAATGCAAAATAAATTTACAGAGAGATCTTACAAAAGAGTTTCTCACAATCGATCATCGACAAATGACTCTCCATGCTCTTCAAATAGAAATCATGGACCAATCATGTGTTAAGCCATGGATCAATGTAGCCGTTAAGATCGAGGAGAATATGAACCATCGGATCACTCTATGTCGGGAACATATTCTGACCGTCAGATTTCCTAACTACAAATGCATACTAAAGAAACACACTTTTACCTAACGACACAATAGACCAAGTTGATCTTAACTAACTCCTAACTGTCTAAATATCCTAACACACTCAAACTAGAATCATTGATTAGGTATGTTAAGTTTTTTCTACCATATTTTAAGGCTAGGATTTGGTAGTTTCATCAAAATTGGGTGGTGTCGACTGATGTCCCTAGAGGATCGAGGTAGAACCAAAGGCTAGACAAGAGGCAAAGGATGAAGGATGGTACTAATGATGTGGATCCCAATATAAGCAACGGTGGAACATTGATTGTCATTTATGTTTGTCATTTAAATGTTCTTGCTTGTTTATTCATAATGCTTTCTTTTAAAGTTTCTATATAATCATTGGAATGTCCCAATGGTGAAACCTTAAATCAGGAGAGATGGAAAGACAAATTCGCTGCAGAATATATGAAAATATGCATATTTGTGCTATTTGTAGATGAATACTACATTATTATGAGGTTAGAAATGCCATCCATAGTATATTAATGATTATATTGAAACTTTAAAAGAAAGCATTATGAATAAACAAGATATATATAAAAAAAACAGAAAAATATATGCTCCCGGGACGCTCCGCACCCGAGGATTTTTGGAAAATGATGCTCCTGATGCTCTCGCTCTGCTCCAGGCAACCTTGATGACATATGCAGCTCCGAGGAGCTTAAAAAGTGCAGTTCTCCCTTGAATTTTCTTTCTTTGTCCTCCATGCATGAGAAGATTGCCACGAGAAAACCTTTTGCACATAACATAAGATTGATTGACCCTTTTTCCTGCCATTTTGCTGAGATACACCATCGGAGGGTTTGTTCCGTAGGCCACCATCCCAGAAATCTTCATATCACCATGTGGTCTTTCATATGTTGCATGCCTCTTCCACCCTTGGGACGTGGTCTCCAGTCTTGGGTTTTTTTCTGCCTTTTCCAAACAGCCCTTTGGGCATTTGGGCATATCCTTTTTTCATTCTCAGATGGCCCTACCACTGCATCGGTGTTGGTGTTAGTTTCAGCCACAGCTTCTGTGTGGTAAGGGCAGTCTTCCCCCACCCATCCTGCTTGAGAAGCCATGGGACCTCCAGTCTCTGCACACTGAAAGAAGTCCTAGCTCTCTCCTAACTGAAAGCACGCCCCTTGGGGCATGTTTCTTGAGGCACTTAAAAAAATGTTTTTGTGCAAAGTTAATTTCAAATACATATATTGTAAATGCATCCTTTTTTTCTTAGATGGAACTATTGTATCATGTAAACAATCTTGTATTTGATGGATATAAAAAATAAATAGCAATTTTAGTTAGCTAAAGAATATTAGAGATTTTCTTTTCTATGACACGTAAATGCTAACTTGTTGGATGTTCATTAGGTTTTTTAATCTAGCTTTCTGTTGCAATTTAGATTAATGGACTGTTTGAGCTTCCTTTAGTACTTCCCCTGCTTATTTTAGTAATTTCTGATTAAGATTTCTCTTTTTCTTGATGTTATCTAGCCGGTGAAGGAAGATGTTATCATCCTGGGTATGCCTGGTCCATGGGCAGAGGACAACTGTGAACCTTCTGACCCTTATACCACTAAAATAGGTGGCCTGCCGGTGAGTGACCTGTAGAAAAACTCAGTAATGAGCAACTGGATAGGGATTAATGATTTTTAGCTGTCAATTACTGGAATTCTTTCTCTCACTGCACTTTGTATATATTCATAGGACTGGCCAATGGCAGCAGAAGAAATCAATCGTGACTTGCTGAAGTGTGGTGTATGTGGGGGAGATCTTGGGCTTGTTGCACAGGTCCATTCTATTTATACCCTTTTCTTTTTTCTTTTATACTTTGTTGTTATACTTGTATTCTCATGATTCTGTTTGGGTTCTTCCTATTTTTTTTTTTCCAAGCAAGGCGATAACTTTACATTATTTGCAGGTCTATGCTCCTCTCGAGACCAATAGGCTTTACATTGAAGACCGTACTCTCTTTATCTTTGGCTGTCCACTTGCAAATTGTGGGATCAGTCCTCTCAGGTCTTTCTCTGGAGTTGGCGTTAGTTCTTCTATTCATTTCCACCACTTAGCATCATGTGCTTTTCTAGGGCACTCCTCAGAGTCAACCTTTTTTATCAACTTTTCTTGATAATCTTTATAATGGTTTTGCTTTTAATTAGTCAATATCAGCCCTTTATTTTTAGGAAGTTTTCCAATTGAAGTGCTTTTCACATTAAAGAGATATCAACAGTGTATCATTTTTGAGGCTCTAAATTGTGCACTGTCTGTTTACAGTTGGCGTACAATAAGGGTTCAGAAAGACATTCCTCATGCAGAGTCATCTCAATTAGGTGTTGTTAACGGAAGATCCATGTTAGAAGCTTCAAGTTCAAGTAATCACAGTACAACTAGCATACAGTCACCAGACAGGGCTACTGGTGAAGAACAACAGCAGAACTTTGATATGGATGAATGGTGGGAAGAAGACATGTGGAGGCCTGAAACAGATGGAGAGGATGGTGATGGTTATGGGACTCTGGAAATGCAGGAGCTTGGTAGGGCTTTGCAGGAGGCTGGCTACATGGCTGCTCATCACCCTGAAAATCAGAATGGTGATAGTCACTCTATAGATGAGGAATTTAACGTCATTGAATCTGGTATTCTGGAAACCAACTTGCCAGGTAACATATTTGGCTTCTTGATCAATGGTAGTTTATTCATTTTTGGACGACTGCCTAATTATTTTAACTAGTTTCATCCCTTCATGGTAGATCCAAATTCCAACTGTGATGATCTTTGTAGAGGATATCAAGTGTAGCTCATAATCTTGAAGTGTAAGATTTTCTTATGAACCCTTTTAAGTTTTATGTCTAATGATAGATGCTTGTTAACTTTGTATATACGAAGGGGGCCTTACACATTCCCTGTTTCACAAGGGGGAGGAAAGGCACATATAAAATGCCATCTCTAAGTGATGAATTGATATATCTGATACTGCCTACTAAATATAAGAAATAATGATAAACCTGCTATTTGTCCATCTTCTTGTGAAGACAAAACCAAGCAAGACATGACATGTAAGCTTAGTCACTGCGTTTGCTGAATCTCAAGCACCTGGTGAATTTAATGAGACATTTAAGTGAAAATTTAATGGCAGATTTAATGAAAATGTGTGTGTGTTTGTATAGTATATGATGTTTTAGTGTGTTTTCAGTCACGACTCACTAGACTCACTACATTTAACTTGAGATATTTTTGGATCAAATTTGAAGATATAAAAAATTATTTGTATTTGTTTCTGTTTGAATATATGAAGTTATAGCATAATTCATTTTTTTTTGCCAAACTTAATGGCAAAGTTATCATATTTTTTTGCACCAGTGATTTTGTTTTTGAATTTCATTGTTGCCAAATTTAAACACAATCACGAATCAGGTGACTTAGCATGTGAGTAATAAAATTTCAAATTCACCTTGTATATATTTAATCTTTAAGATGCTTCCTTTAGGCTTTAATGTGCCGAATATCTGCTGCCTACTAAGAAGTGGGACACTGTTTAGCACTTAATGTCGCGTGACCTTGCTTGACTTAATGGCCACATGATGGCTTCCTGTATTTGAAGTCCCACCTCACGGGAGTGCACGGCCCACAAGGAACAACATGTTACTCAAGGGAAACAAACCTTGGTGGGGGCTATAACAATGCCTCACTTTCATTGATCCAGCAAGCCCCCTTTGACTACCTCGTATAGATTTAGAGATTGGAAAAGCATTCAGTCAAGACTTAAGAGTATTGCAATTTTTCTTGCTTGGAACTATTGTTTCTCTTATGTAATGTTGAGATTCACAAATGAAAGCAGGGAATCAAATGGAACCAAAAACAAATCCAAATTCTGCCGTAACTCGATCACAAGTGTGCCAGAGAGAGAGAACCTAAGTGCACCAAAGAGAGAGAGAAATATGCCCAAGTATAAGTGCACTACACAAGAAATGCACAAGCACACATAAAAGAAAGAGCCAAGGATATAGGTGCCCTTAAGCACAGAACACTCTATAAGAGAGATCAAGAAGATCACAATATGAGATGATGCAAATTCAAGAGGGGGATGTGGGCTTACAAAACAAGGGCACATACCCCAAGAGGGTTATTGAGCCTACATATCAAGTTTGACTAGGTTGGCCTTAACCATGCCTAGTAATATAATAAAAGAATAAAGAAATATGGCCTCAGCCATAATTACAAGTAATAATGATAGATGAGCCATGGCCATATGAACAAATTACACCCTTAGCCATAATTACAATTAATAATGATACATGAGCCATGGCCATATGTACAGATTTCACTGATAATTCCAACAGACCCCCTTGAGTTGAACAGGGGGCCACAGAGAGAAGTCATTACAATATAAGATCACAAAATTTACTTCCCCTTGTAATGCTGAGTAGAGGGCTAGATCACCCCCCTGAACTCCACTTCTCTCCTTCAGGAAGTCATCAAGATCATCGACCGTTAAGATTGAGCTCTAGAGAGATTTAGGTGGGAGATGCTATAGTTCAGTAGGGACATTAGAAATTGAGTAATGATCCATGGTGGAGAAGATTCCTCTTGATAGTGCACAAATGGGACAGCAAGAAACTCAGCTGCATTAGATTTACCTTGAAAACAATCAGGGATTTGAGCAAGAAGGGCTCGAGGTGGAGGAGATTCCTCCTGATAGCATGTGGATGGACTAGCAAGAAACTCTGTTGTATCAACAAGAGTGGAGATAGCCCTCTTAGGTATAGACCTTGACCCATCTGAAGGAAGAGTAATTGGTGTAGAATAATCATGCAAGGTGTCGCCATCATCATTGAATAATGGAGTCGAATTGTCAGGAGCATGTGCCACATGAGGACTAGATGAGTCACTGGCAAGAGTATTGTCATCAACAACATGAGGACTGGATGAGTCACTGTCAAGAGTATCCTAAAAAAGTGAAGAGATATTTGCAATGGGAAGACTAGAAGAGTCATCAATAGGGTTCACATCAGCCATAAGAGTTTGCCCAGATATTGTAGGAGTATTTGAGAGAGTATTAGTATAAATAGAGAGAGGACTGACATCATACTCTAAAGAAGAGAAGGGTCCGTTAAAACACAACATGAATCATCTAGAAGAGCACCTACATGGTGATGAGAAGCAACTTGATCCATGGAAGCATGCTCAGATCCATTTGAAGAATCTTTTGAAAGAAGTAAATGAAAGATCTTGGTGGACGATCAGTTGGAATCTTGTCAAACATAACCTCTCTATATTCAACTACCCTATGAGTGGTTAGGTCATAAAGGTGGTATCCTTGAAAAGTTTTACTGTAGCTGACTAGAGTGTAGCAGGAGTTTGGAGATGTAGAGGTTTTGCCTTTCATTCGGAGCATGGGCCCATGCACTAGATCCAAAATTTTTGAAATGTGAAATAGAAAGTTAGCTGCCATACTATTTCTCATAAGGAGTCATACTAGTGACAAATCAATTTGATGTTCTATTGATGATATGGGATGCACAAATAAGTGCCTCTCTCCATAATGAAAGCTTCATTTTCTTGGAGTGAAGCATGTAATGAGCCATCTCCTTGATAGCCTTATTCTTTTGTTTTGCTATTACATTTTTCTGTGGAGTGTAATGAATGGTTCTCTACAAAGAAATGCCTTGAGATATAAGAAATGATTGGAGAACATTGTTAACGTAGTCACCTTTGCTATGAGTCTTGAGACACTTGAAAAAATCATTAATGAAGGTGAGGAAGTACTTAGCTCCCCCAATAGAAGATGTAGCCATAGGTCCACAAATATCACTATGAATCAGTGCAAGAGGTTGAGAAGCTTGCCTCACTTTATCGTTAGGAGAGGACCCCTGATGATGTTTCCCCATTACACACCCCTCAAAGACACCAGTGGGTGGTTCAATAAGTGGAAGGTGATCAACCATATATAGACAACTCATATGTCGTAAAGATCCATAATTGGCGTGATCGAGATGCTGATGCCATAGCATGTTGGTGTCATCGACATTGACTACCATAGCAACAAACCCTTTTTTCTTTGAGGAAGGAGGAGTCTTCCTCAACTTGTCCATAAGATCGGATTTGTTCACAATATCTTGCAGAAACGACCTTGAAGCCATCGTTCATGTCTTTTACAACCCATTGATTTGGACATAGGATGCTGGTGTCATTGACATTGGCTACCATGGCAGCAAACCCTTTTTCTTTGAGGAAGGAGTCTTTCCCAACTTGTACATAGGATCGGATTTGTGACAATATCTTGAGGCAACCACCTTGAAGCTATCACACCTGTCCTTTACAACCCATTGGTCTAGCCATAATTCCGCCTTTTTATTAGTGTGTGTAATGTGGTAAATGGAAAGAATATTTATTATTTGGTCCAACACTTGGAATATGAAGAGCATCTCCAAACTTTGTTGTATTGATGATGACATCACCACAATTTGCAACATGTATGGCTGAATTGTCACGAATAACTACTTTCTCTCCACTGAGTTGCTCTCTGTAATTAGAAAGGTGTTCATGTTTGGTCATGTGTCAGTAGATCCAAAATCAACAATCCACTCTTGTCGAGAAGAAGAGGACCAAAGTGTAGAGTGTAGTGCCAACTGTGCACTACGAGGAGATCCAACATTCTCATCAAAAAGGTCTTTAGCCTATTGTAAACCTTGCAAGCTCATTGTATTTTTGAGGACAAACAAGCCAAGACTTGAAGGGATGGCGATTGGGCCTCCTTGTAATAGTAGCCACACATGACTTTTGTCTTCTTAGATGATTTTGAGTATTCCCCTTTACCCTTGGTCGGACTTAGATTTAAGAGGGGTTGAGAGTCAAGACAACATTTGGATGGGATTGATCTCGTGGGGGGTTGAGCTTGTACATATGGTCATGGCCCATATTCCTCAAAGTAACTTGATGTTGAATGAGATTAGAGAAAATCTCTTTAAGAGTAGGAGTTACAGGATCCTTGACAAATAAAGGAACGTTATATATAAGAGCACAATATTTGAATGTTGGAGAGAGATTATTTAAAACAATACTTACAAGTTCTGCATCTGATTTGCCTTTTGCTCATGCTTGAATAATGCCATCCTTCAGATTTTTAAAATTTACGGTATACTCCATAACTGCGTCAAAGTCACCCATCTTGAGGTTGGAGAATTCGGTTTCATGTCGGTAAGCTGAGTAATATTCATCATTCCAAAGAGAGTTTGGAAGGTATCCTAGATTTCCTTTGCACCTTTGTTATCCTTGGTATGATGAATGAGATTAGGCATGACATAAAGAGTTTTCAACCCAAGAGCTTTGTCCTATTTCAAGCCTATGAGGTCATAACTGTTCTCATCTTCAACAAGAAGAATTTGGAAGTGCCTGTTTTGTCATTTTCTTCAACAGACATCAACTATTTGCCTAACTTAAACAGTTTTAGTAATAAACCATAACCTACCAAGGTAAAACCATGTTTAGGTCTTATAATCTATTCCATTCTGAACAACTGTATTTGGAATAATATAAGAAAGTCAAGGGAATTATTATTTTAACCCTACTCTAGGAAGAATTGTTGACCTTAATGGATCCCAATGTAAGGCATGAATCTCAGAATTTATATTTCCATTCAGTGTACACTTGATTCAAAGACAGGAAAGTAGTTGAGACTACACTTTTGTGAAGAATGGTCAAATTTTCCTTCTGTCAAATAACCTTATTTTTGTTAAAAAATTAAAATTGGAAAATAGTTAAATACAGAGCTAAAAATACAGAAATAAAATATTTGAAATTAAAATGTAAAATAATACTAAATATGATAATGGCGATGTCACAATCACATTTCCAGTTTTACATTCATGATTTGATTTTCAAAATTTCAGATTCAGTCATGCAAACTTCAACATAACAGTTGTAATTTAAAATTTATAATAACTGCAAAACATAATCAACTGCACTCTCATGATACATAAATTACCAGTGAATGATCAATAATCAGTAGTGCCAACAATCGAGTCTTCATGTTTTGCATCCTCTGGATCCTTGGTCAAGACTCAAGATGCTCTGCCGGGACTAGTCTCTCTCAAGTTGTGGCTCATTCGTTGGGTTTGAAACTGTAGGGCCATATTATGGATCTCATCCTCCACACATAGGATCATCTGCGAATTGGTCCCATTTTCTTAGGATCTTCATGTCCCCTGGGTCTTTCAAGCAATGAAGACAAAGGGGTACTATTTATTCAATCTAATTTTTCTGCCTTTTTAGATCCCATTTGATTTCTGTTCTCTGAATGAATAAAACTGTACGTACTCCAATTCCTCACAGGATGACGAACTGGACACCTGTGAGAGTAACCGTATATCAAATGCTTGTAGCTCTTGGGCATGCACACCATGAATTTTCCACCAGCCTATCACCCCGAGACTCAACTGTGCCAAATGCTTCTCACCATTGTGAAAATTGGGAAAATTGAGTTCAGATGAGGGATGCTTCCTCTGAATCTGGACCATAAATCTTCTTTACTGCTGTCATGAATCCCCTTATGACCTTTAGGTCACTAGGAGGCCTCTTCTTTGTTTGTCCAATCACCATACCATTTTGGGTTCAGGTCATAAGATGCCATATGGAGAGGTGTGTTTAGTTTTAGTTTGTTCCATTGCCCATGTATAAATTGTTCTAATTGTGGGCATAGTTTGGGATCTCTTTTATCCGTGACAGTTTCATTTTTCTCATGTCATTTTTTTCACATATTTCTCCAAAACATGGACTATCTATATCAACATGGTGGATCATATCATATTTTAGTTCACTGACATTGACTATCAATTTAACTCTTATTTTCACAGGGTTAACACCCCCATAACAAACCCAGGATGTCCTGGTTGTAGGGGGGACACTCTGTATTCTTTCCAGGGATGGAAGGTGTGTATCCCGAGAGGTTAGGGTGCATCTAGTACTTGGTACTTGCTAGAATCAGGAGCCATCAACATTCATTAAGTTTATCAATGTTATGACAGGAGAACATATTTGAAGGGCATGCAATGTTATAGTATAGAATGAACAACAAAATGCTGCAATAACTGCTGATTGGTAAATATTATAAATTACTGAAAGTGAAGGGAATCTATTGTCGAATAGAAGCCAACTTCAGTAAAGTGGGAGGAATCGGAGAGGAGAATGTGAAAAGATCAGTCCAAAGAAAACATACAAATTTATAGTATTATTTTCATGTACAAGATTCAGTTTTTGTATGTGCTTTCCAGAAGGATCCTGCCCTTTTTCTTTCCATTGTACGGCATAGTATTCGTGAGTTTTTGAGCAAATCCATAGTTGTAACCTAGTCTGAGAGTTTTTGTATTAAACCTGCAAACTTCAAAAGTTAACGAGTTAAGAATCTGTCATGACAAATAGTCACTATCTACCAGTGCTTGGGTAAATACCAATGTTACATTTATTGTCTCGGCGAATTTATCGCCGAGGGTCTGGAGTATAACTTATCGACAATATCGGAAATTATTGGAAACCTAAAAAAGTACAAAAATAATATTTTTTTTTCAATATTTTAAACATCTAAAGCAACAGCAACATCAAACAAACACATTGCTACATAAAAATGAAAATAAATCTGATATATAAGATGTATAAGATCTCAAGTGGTACATCACACATCAATATTGATATGATATCTGTCTTGACTCCTAAGTCATAAGTCTTGACAAGATGATACAAAATCACATCAAAACAGAAAGAAATATATGTCATGAGATAATCAACATGAGGCATGCACTAATGTATCAATGATTCCCTCTACCCCTTTTATAGGCAAAGGTCACCGCTCTTCCTCTTGAAGCAGTGGGTTAGGTGGACGTGTTGGAGGCTGAGCTTGAGGTGGAAGGTGCAACTGTTGGGGCTAAGGTGGCAGTTGAAGTGGGTTGTCTTCCAACTAGTTGCTTGTCTCTGTGGAGGTGGTGGCTACAACACACTCTCCATGTCCTTATCCAAAGCTATCTCTCCTGGAAGTGGAAAATCCTTTGATTTCTCCTTGAACACATCAACATCATGTTCCAACCACTTAGGTGTCTCCTCCATGATAGGCCTCTCGGTCTCTACCCTCCACAGACTTGTGTTATTAATCGCATCCAATGAAATGGCATATGTGTCAGGAATTTTGTCAATCTGCTTCACCCACAACTTGAGATTATAGTAGACATAGACCATGCCATTAAGGCGGTGGACATCTAACCTATATGAGGGCCATCTTGTAATTAGAGGATGATGGCCCATGGGCATAAATTAAAATTAATGAAATTATAAAAAAATAAAATTTTAATTTGAAGATTTCTAAGTTTCTAACATGTTGCACTTCTTGGAGTGTATTTTTCCAAAGGCACTCCATTTGTGCTCACACCTTGAGGAGTTGCAAGCTTGAATAAGCACCTAAATGATAAGTTTCTGTAAATTTGGGACTCCTTTGCCATAGTTTTCCCACCAAACATATACTACAAATAAATGGAAAGGAAAGACAATGAATTATATTTTCATTCAGTGATAAATCGATAGAAAAGAAAGGCATTGAAATTTGAAAGTTTGAAACAAATTTTACTTGAAGCTTACCTGACATCCTAGTGGTCTTGTCTGGGATAGCCATATCATAACCAAATGTCCCAACAACTAGTTTATATATCTCCATTTGTTTGGAAATCTCTGAGCATTCCATGGGAGTCAACACCATCCTTTAACCACATTGGAAAAATCCATCCATAACCTTAGCATCAAATCTAAAATCACATGCATAAGAGTATGTGGGGTTGAGGTAGATCCCTGCTGCATGAATTGGACGATGGCGAGTATTGTTCCATTGCTCAT
>JASDQU011444674.1:32716-45594 GCA_032191745.1 Picea mariana
GTTGTCATTGATGTCAACCCTTGAAGAAAGACTCGTAGCACAAAGGTTTGGGTAATGGACCCAATATTGTTTGATGTAAATATGACTCATTATTGTTTTTTCATTGTTTATAAGAAGTAAATATGGATGAACTCCAAAGTGGTCCCCTTATGGTGAAATCCTTCACGGGAAGATTATTTGTGGAGTAAGAGAACCAATGCTTAATTGTGGAATAATGAGATGAAGGAAAGTGAATTTGTCAATGAAAACATTCTAGATGGATAGTGTTTTTTATGTCATTTCTGGTGGTATGTTGAACATCACATAACCCCTCATGGTTTGAGAGTTATGGCCTTACGAAGTTGGAGTACCCTCATATGCCATCTAGAAGCCCCAAAAGGTCAAAGTAATCAATGTGGTTTAAGAGATTTTAAAAGGTAAATAATAAAGTGAAGCGATGAGTGTATTACAATTCAATGTGAATACAAAATAAATTATTTCAAACATAAATTTAATGGAGAAATTAGAAATGGACTCAACCCTAAAATAACGAAAGTGGGCCAAATGACCTAGAAGATGTTTTTATGGAAGCTACTTGGAGAGTATAAATAAGAGGAAAGGCTCTCTCATTTGAATTACACTTGAGAATATTGAATATCTATATGTGTCTATGGTAACCAAGAGTATATAAACCAGAATTCTGTGTGAAGGTGAAGAAAAGAAGGCCGAAATGCAAGGAAGGATAAATTCTTTTGATGGTGCTCTCTAAGGTATGTTATTTACAGGTAATCTCTCCATTTTCACTATAACTTTTTTTATATAATGATTCAGACTGTGAAATTGCTACGAAAGTGAGAAAACATATCCAAGTATCTTTGGTAAAAAATTCATCTTGTCGGTCGTTGTATTTTGGGAGTTACACTCCGTGGAAAATAGGGTTTGTGGCTAGTCCTAAAACTAGTCAAAATCAGGTGTTTCGGGTAAAAACGTCATAACTTCTTCATAAAAGATCCAAATTAAGTGAGACAAAATTTTTTAGTTAGTATATAAATTTTAGTATGTTTTGTAATAGTTTTAGATCAATTCATCGAATATTTTGTGCGGGGAACGCTCTACAATGTCACTCTATAGAATAAGACAGAATTCAGCAAGGTATGCCATTTTTTATATAACTCCTTTTCTGAGAGGTTCCAAGTAGTGAAACTTGGAATAATTGCATAAAACACATTGAAGAACATTGTGTATCAGTTTCATATATTTATACAATACAGGTTCAAAGTTATGATTACTTCAATTTAGGGTTGTTGACTAATCCAAAACTAGGCATGTGAGACTAAAGAAAAGTTTGATGAAAATGCTAGTCTCTTGTTTTTAAAGTTAAGGAAGGTTTGCAGAAATGTGATCATATACACTAGGTCTATTATAGAGCTATAAATCATATTTGGATAATGAAATTGATGAGGGATTTTGGTTGTGGTACATGTTGAGTACATGGTTGAGACAAATAGTTGATGGGTTGGTGCACATACATGAGGTGTATAGTTGATTATGTTGGTACATATTGATGAGTCACAGTTGATGAATAGTTTACACATGATTGGTACATACTTGGTACATGGTTGGATGCACTTGTTTATGGTACAGGTTGATTATAGATTGAGGTACATGTTGATGCATGGTTCAGATTTATTGGTATAGGTTTACAGTGGTATATCTCACAGTGATAGTGTGACAGTGATTCCATCATTCTACTTCTACTTCAAGGTCGCAGGATGGGGCAAGGACAGGTGTTTGTAGCCACCTTCTAGTTGTAGCTGAAGAACATTGGGGGTTGTAGCCTCCTTCTAGTTGTAGCCAGAGAATTGGGGAGTTGGAGCTTCCCTTAGGTTGTAGCCTAAGAAACTAGGGGGTTGAAGCCTCCTTCCGGTTGCAGCTGGAAAACAAAGTAAGTTGGTGATTCCAATGAATGTAATTCTTCAAGACATATAAGAAAAGAATTCCATGGTTTTCTCCCGATTTGGGTTTCCACGTAAAAAACTGGTGTACTGTGTATGTGTGTGATTGTTTATTTCTTACTACTCATTATTGGATATTAATTCTACATTGATATAACATTTGAAGGAAATGGATTATAATTACGCTATTACTGATTCACCCCCCCTCTCAGTAATCCAACATGTGCTTAGGAAGTGGATTATTGATTTGATGGGATTGTAACAAAAAACTCGTATACTCACGATAAAATTCCCTTTTTTACTTTAAATATATGCTATTATCAAAACATTATTACACCTTATTACTTGCAGTATGAGGTTGAAGCAACAAATAAACTTGAGCGAGTTCATATAGGAGGTCAATGTCAAATAAATGTGAGTGAGTTCATATAGGAAGTTGAAATGTCTCAATGAGGCATCCATCACTTGTCTATGCTTCACTTTCATAAAAACGTGGCCACTATAATAGTAGAATTAATCCTTTCTAAACAATCAAAGAGGGCAATTAATGGCTAGAGTAGTAATTTGTTAATAAATATGAAAAGGTGAACAAGGTAAAAAGTAGGTATTCATAAATGAAAAATATAAAAAGTTATGAAATTAAATATCATTCATTGATTTGGAAGGACTACTAAGAATATGCCAAATATCTTTAATTGTTAACTATAAAATTGGAATTTTTAGTTAAAAAATTGATTAAAACATAAATTTCATCAGATTCTAAGTGAATTAAATTATAAAATGTACATAATGCTCTATATTTTATTTCAAGATGCTCATATTCATCATCGAACTGGTATGTGTAGTTTAACATCAATCGCAACCTAGCGAGAGAGATTTCCTTTAAACCTTTTGTAGGCATATAAGTGAACTGAAGATGTGGAGATTTGGGGAGAGGGTAGAGGTGAATCTGCACTGGTGAACATGGGTGCGGACTCATTTTACATTTTTTGAGAAATCTACGTGATCCAATGAATTCAATTATTGTATATAGTTGACACCGTGGTTTTAGTTGATGGGGTCAAGTTAAACTTTGAAGTAACTAAATTGATGGGCTCGAGTTAAACTTTGAAGTAACTAAATTGACAAGCTCTTGTTAATTCAATTAGTGTTTTAATGTTGAACAATATATTTTGAAGCAACAAAATTGATAACACTTTGAGAGAGAATCGTTGATGGCAAGTTGGCATAGAGAACCCATAAATATTATTATTATTGATTATTAGTGAAGGAGAGAATAGTTTCCATGAAAGTAGTAAATTTGATTTGATTTTACATCCACAATTATTCAAAGAATCACAACAACATGAACTTTTGATTTGATTTTACATCCACAAATATTCTTATTCAAAGAATCACAACAACACAAATATTTCAAAGAATCACAACAACAACATGGACTTTTGATGTATTGTACCGTTTCAAACTCAAGAGACTAGTTCTTCTCATGGGTTAATTTGGGTGTCTTATATGTATGTATGTTTACCGTGCATTAATATAATTTTTTTGGAATTTTTAAAATTGTTTTTGTTTATGTAAATATAAAGTTATTTTGTTGCTATATTATTGATTGTTGATTTGCGGTGACTATCGTGGGAGGGTTAGGGTTTGACTGTCGCGACGAGCAAGGTTTTGACAATCACGGCCACAACAGAGAGAAACATGAGCACCAAAGGGGGGTGGTGGGGGAGGTAAGGGGACCCCCTCATACAAATAGGTAGTGGTGGACAAAGGGAAAGGACCAAGAGGTAGATTTTTCAAGGCACCAGCGACAGAAACCTTGGGTTCAGACCCAGGGAAGTGTCAAGAAATAAGCTAGGACAAAAATGAGACCACGGATGAAGATGCTAAGGAAACTCAAAATGAGGCATGTGAGACCGCAAAGGCTAACGGGATAGAAGGTCGCAACCCATGCAAGCCCAAAAAAACAATGATACCCAAGGTGATACTAGAGGACCCGCAAACGCAACTCTACAGGGACTAGATGAAGACACATATGCTCATACGCAAGTTCATGGGGTTATGCCCCATAAAAAGAATTCTGTGCAACTAGATCAAATATCACTAGAAGCCAAATGGGGAAGTGGTGCTCCACCTCGACTCGAAGGGTTTCTTCACAGCAGTCTTCATGAACCTAGAGGATAGGGATGGAGTCTTCGAGGGAGTTCCATACTTCCATGCCTTAGCTGGACTGTACATGCAACCCTGGAAAGAAAATTTCTCCGAGGAAAAAGAAACATTCAAAAAGGTACCTGACTGGCTGAGATTCTATTCCTTACCCTTAGACTACTAGTTTCCTTCCACCTTTGAAGCAATAGGAAACAAAATGGGGAAATATGTGAAGACCTCAGAAGCCACCCTAAAAGGAAGATATGCATCGTACGCAAGAATATTCACAGAGATGGATGTTTCTAGAGCACTCCCAGATGTCATAAGTCTGGAATTAAGGGATGAGGAATGGATCCAAAACATAGATTACAAAAAGATCCCCTTTAGATGCAGAAGATGCCATGAGCATGGCCACTTGATCAAAGAATTCCCTCTTAATAAAAATAAGGAAGTGGCAAACCCCAAAACACATCAAGATGAGGAAGGGTTTATAACATTTAAGCCTAGGAACAGAGAAAATAAAAAGAAAAGTAAAACCTCAGCAGGAAATAATCAGGAGACAAGAATAAAATGGAAGGGAGGGACCAAACAAACAAAGGGAAAGCAAACGAAAGTGACTCGGAAAAAGTTCAAGAAGTCAAAGACCAAGCAAAAAATGAGCCTACCCAACAGCCAAGCAATGTGACAGCGCAGGGGAGCTTCACAACCCTGATGGACGGAGAAACAAAAGATGACAACACTTCCATGCAATATGCAGAGGGAGATGCAGATATGACCTCGAGCAAAGTAGGCACAGAATACCCCAATATTAGGGAATTGGTGGAAAGGGAAGGGATAGACCTTCTGAACATATTGGAACAATGGAAAAGGCAGAGAGTTGACAACATACCAACATAGCAACTAGATCACATCCAGTACATGTTCCTCCTACAGGAGGAAGCCAAAGCTAGAGGACAAAAACACACACATGGGTAGATAGGACACCTAGGAGTCAAAGCCAGCAAGGGACAACTACAACTATCACCCAAATAGACGAGGAGGAAAAAAGGTAGGAAATCAAATAGAGTAGCACTACAAGAGTTGGGAGCGCTACTGATAAATTCGGGTAAGATCAAGAAACTCTTTCCCCACCCCCCCCACCTCCCCACATGTTTAAATGAAGGTTAAAACTTGGAATACAAGAGGCCTAAACATCCCAAGAAAGCAAAGAATCCTTAGGAATAAACTAAAGCAGGAACAACCAGATCCTTGTTTCATTCAAGAGACAAAATGCACTACAGACAAAATGGAGGCAATCAGTAAACAACACTGGCACAAGTACAAGATGGTAAGCATCGAATACCATCAAAGGTCAAGCGACATTCTCACTTTGTGGAACCCACAACTTATAAATCTAATAGTAGCCGAAGCAACCAGGTACACCCTAATGATATGCATGCAAATCATTGGAAACACGGAGGAAATGCTTTGCACTAACGTGTATGGGCCCCAAGGGCTAGAGGAAAAGAGAGGAATGATCCGAGACCTAGAAGATATAAAAGCCTGATCCACCAACCTCCACTGGATCCTAGTAGGGGACTTCAACATCATCACCTCACTTGCGGAGAAGAAAGGTGGTACAAGAAGATTGGATCGGGAAGCAGAGAATTTTTCAAAATTCATAGACAGAGCAGAGATGGTGGATCTCCAAACTAAGAATGGCAAGTTCACCTAGAAAAATAAATGGATGAACTATTTTCAGGTAGCTACAAGACTCAACAGATTCTTTATATCAGAGTCAATCATTATGCAGGGGCTAACCTTAGATTGCAACATCCTTCCCTGGGGTGGATCTGATCACTGGCCAGTGAAACTAGAAGCAAGCTTCCAATCAACACCAAAGAATAGACCCTTCAGATTCGAGAAATTATGGATTGATCACCTAACATTCAAGGAAAGAATCAAACAGTGGTGGCAGGAGGAGAAATCGGAGAAAGGGACAAGGATGTTCAAACTCCATAAGAAACTTAAGTACATCAAAAATAAGCTCAAAGAGTGGAACAGAGATACTTTCGAGAATATAGACAAAGATAAAAATGGCATAGATGAAAAAATGAAAAAACTCCAAGAAACTTGCATACTGGAAGGCTTAGGGAGGACTGGAAAAAGGAAGAGATCTAAATGACCCAAGATTGGGAGGCACGATGCCAACAGAAAGAAACACTCTGGCGTCAAAAGTCCTGCATCTGATGGATAAAGGAGGGAGAGAGGAACACCAATTTATTCCATAGAACAACCATCGCCAAAAGAGCCCACAAAAAAATCTTGAAGATCAAGGACTAGGATGGAATCGAGCGTGAGTCACATCAAGAGATTGAAACCGCTCTGGTCAAACACTTCCACGGGATAGCCCAAGAACCTCACCAAGATAGATCAAAGGCTAGTCAAAGGATAACCCAGCATATTCCATGCCTAGTCATAGAGGAACAAAACATCTTCTTGAATAAATCTATTACCACAGAAGAAGTTGACCAGGTTCTCCAGGAAATGCCTAGTGGGAAAGCACCAGGTCCAGATGGCTTCACAGTGGAGTTCTTTGAAGCCTACTGGGAAATTGTCAAATATGAAGTTTATAAGGTAGTAGAAGACTCTAGAAGGTCTGCCTCCATCCTTAAAGCACTAAATTCCATAATGATCACACTAATCCCCAAAGAAAATGAAGCCAAAACCCCTGACCGGTATAGACCTATAGCGCTATGCAATGTGGTTTACAAGATAATCTCCAATTTAATAGAAAATAGATTGAAACCCCTCCTACCTTCACTGATTTCGCAAGAACAAGCAGGATTTGTGGAAGGAAGACAAATAATGGACAACATCATCTAGGCCCATGAGATCATTCACACCTTGAAGCTTCAGAAGTGGGGGGGAATCATAATACAACTGGACCTAGCAAAATCTTATGGTAAAATTAGCTGGCACTATATGGTCAAGACTTTGGAAGCCTTTGGTTTCACCTAGCACTGGAGCAGTTGGATTGTTAGTCTCATATCCACAACATGATAATCGCTACTAATCAATGGAGCCCCGGCCAATCCTTTCTGACCTATGAGAGGTATCAGACAAGGAGACCCATCGTCCCCCTTCCTGTTCATTCTGATGATGGAAGGCCTCAACCGGAGCATGAAGAGTGAAACTGCAACTGGGGAAATAATGGGGCTCAAACCGTTCGAAAAATTCCCTACTTCAGCACACCAATAGTTTTTAGATGATACATTACTCCATGGCATACCCATGGTCAAGGAAGCCAAAGCCTACAAATGAATCCTAGAAGATTTTGGGGAAGCCTTAGGTGTTGAGATCAACCACTCCAAGTCGATGATATTTTTCTTCAATACTAATCCAGCTATCCAAAGGAATTTCACCAACATTCTAGTCTTTGAACGGAAAACACTCCCAGCCAAGTATTTGGGGGTTCCATTGACATACAAAGTGTACAAAATGTCAACTTGGGAAGGAGTAATAAATAGGTTACAGGAGCGGGTAAAAAATTGGACGTATAGATCCCTCAATCTAGGAGGCAGACTGATCCTAACCAAGTCTGTTTTACAAGAAATCCAAACATTTATGATGTCAATATTCCCCACTCCACAAGGGATCCTACAGAAAATAAGAACCATCCAGAGGGAATTCCTGTGGCGAGGCACGAAAACAAAGAAAAAATGGGCCCTGGTGGCCTCGGAAAAAGTCTGTAGGCCAAAAAGCAAAGGAGGCCTAGGGCTACAAGATCCACAAATGACCAATAATGCATATGGGGTGAAACTTTGGTGGCGTTGGGTCAAAGAAACTACAACACCTTGGGTAAACCTATGGAAGGAAAAGTACGCCCTGGACATTCGTGACCATAACAAAATCCACTTCGGAGGAACTAGGGAAGGTTCAACCATTTGGAACCTAGCCTGCTGCAACAAAGCCTAGATTTAGACACACGGTTTCTGGGAAATCAGGAATGGTAGAACAACAAGATTATAGGTGGATGCATGGAAATAGGAACCAAGGATGGAGAACCCGGACATAGGGTTACTCCAACAGGACCTCATCACGCAAGGTAAAATCAATGTCTATCAATACTGGAAACAGGAAACGAATCGCAAGAAATGGAGAATTTGGGACAAGATTATTCCATAGAACAATGAAATACCTGCAACAACGACAAAAGAGGTGGAGGAGTAACTGGGAATATGGAAAATAACAGTCACAGAAGGAGAGGACCAATTGAGGTGGGGACAAAAGGATGAAGGGGAATTCAACCTAAAAGAAGTTCGACACTATATGGTGGACCTAGACCAACAAGACCCAGTGCAACACTGGAATAAGCTTTGGAACAGCCCCCAATGGGCAAAGATTCAAATTTTCCAATGGCTAATAATACACAACTGCATCCTAACTTGGGATAACCTAAGGAAAAGAGGATTCATCGATCCATCAAGATGTCATCGTTGTCAAGCCTAGGAATAAACAACAAACCATCTCCTCAACGAATGCGCCTACATTGCATAACTGTGGGACTGGGCGGCAAGTATCTTCAGCCAGTCTGACAAGATCCTAGGTAAAATTGTTGCAACCATCAATCTCCAGAAAGAGAACTACAATGAACAAGAAGAGGTGAACCTCTCTTGGATCCTCCCCCCAGGAATGATAATATGGTCAATATGGAAGGAAAGGAACTGACGCATTTTCAAAAACCAAAGCTGGCCAAAAGGGAAGATTAAAGAAACAATAATATCCATGATACGAGAGACAATGATGAGCTGAAACATTCAGGTAGGAAGAGCACAACCCACTGATCAAGATTCCCAAGTCCTAAAGGTCTTCCACCTGAACGATGGACACAACCCCAATCAATACAAATAGTCACTGCAATTCCAAGTAGGTGAGCACAACTAGAAATGGCCACTTTTAGGATCCCTCCAGTTGAATTTCGACAGGGTGGCGAAAGAAAACCCAGGGAGAACAGGATTGGGAGGAGTAATCAGGGACAATAAAGGAAACATCATACAGTTGTATGCTAGAAGTCTTGGAAACTCAATCAACAACGTCGTGGAATTCAGAGCCCTAGAGACTGGCCTGGATATTCTAAGCTGGGAGGGGATGAAAAATGCCATAGTGGAAGGAGATTTCACATTGGTTATCAACACAATAAGGAAACTCCAAAATAGTATGAGAATGGGCAAAATCCAGAGGCACTGGTGATTGGCCCACCTACTGAAAAAAATCCAGGGGCACTTGCACATAGGGATCACTGTGGAATTGCACTGGGTTCGGAGGTAAGCAAATGGACTGACAGACAGAATAACGAACGAGGGGATCGATAAAAAACTATACACAATCTAAAGAAACATCCCGCAAGGTCAATTATGAGCAGATTGCACCCAACTTGCGGCAAAAGACTTGGAAAACAGTGGCAGTATGGAAGATTACGATAAGAATAGAGGTGCAACAAGCACTGAGGAGCACGTAGGTTCCAAGAAGATTCTGATTTCCCACCAATCAAACAAGGATACAAATGAAAACACAGATCACACATCAAGTGAAAGAATGACACCACGGTCTCATCAATAAAAAGAAGTAAAGAGGATACCTGTGGGAAAGAAAAATAGATAACCTGTAGGTAGCGAAGGACGAAGGATGACAAGGTTCACCAGGGCCAAGTTTGGGCACACCTCACCGAAGTACCATTATGGGACGGGGAAACGAATGGTGTATAATGAGCAGGTCAAAGCATTGGCATAGGGATAACAACAAGGTCATCAATTACACACACTCTGGAACAGAGGATACTGACCAGAAGGACCACCTTGATGAGCAGGCCATGATTGCAAGGATGGGACCATAGCCGGGTTGGCTCCATAAAAGAAGGGATAACATAAAGAACCACAGACCTAAGCAAAGCACTTACAGGGGCCACATTACTTACCAAAAAGAGGTGAAGCGAACAAGGGAAGAACCCAACATAAGAACTACCACCTGTGAGAGAAGATGGTACGTATGAATAAAACTAGTAGTAAGAGAGGCCCTTAGGGGACGTAACCTCCACAGAGCACCCAGAGGATGACAAGAATCAAACAGGTGGCTAGGGAAGCAAAGAGTACCTTCTTCAAGTAGGTAAGCACAAAGGGGAAGGCGATCATCAAAATATGGGAGAGCGAAATCAACAACTCTCGCAGGGGAAAAACATGGACTAAACTAACCCAGGAAGCAGGGGGGATAAGGGACCCTAGAGACACACAACCTATCCGCATAGCCATGATTGCAAGGATGGGACCATAGCCGGGTTGGCTCCATAAAAGAAGGGATAACATAAAGAACCACAGACCTAAGCAAAGCACTTACAGGGGCCACATTACTTACCAAAAAGAGGTGAAGCGAACAAGGGAAGAACCCAACATAAGAACTACCACCTGTGAGAGAAGATGGTACGTATGAATAAAACTAGTAGTAAGAGAGGCCCTTAGGGGACGTAACCTCCACAGAGCACCCAGAGGATGACAAGAATCAAACAGGTGGCTAGGGAAGCAAAGAGTACCTTCTTCAAGTAGGTAAGCACAAAGGGGAAGGCGATCATCAAAATATGGGAGAGCGAAATCAACAACTCTCGCAGGGGAAAAACATGGACTAAACTAACCCAGGAAGCAGGGGGGATAAGGGACCCTAGAGACACACAACCTAGGAAAACTCTCTACCATAGGACGGTGGAGGAAGCCTAGAGGAAAAAAATGTTGATAGGTAAGATGTGTGCTGACCAGAGGGAGACCAACAAGACAGAAACCACAGAACAAAAGAAAGAGTGCAAAGGTATTCTCAACCGCCTCAGAAACCTGGAGGCATGGGTAAAAAGACTTTCGGAGGATCAAAGAATCTAGTAGAAGAAACTGGAGCAGAAGGCAAGGCAATTTCATCTCTATCTATGTTATGTCCACCATATAGATATTACTCCAGATGTTGTGAGTGGGAAATCCCCCTACGAAGTATCACTTAGGGTCTTATCATGCATGTAGAAAAGACCTAAAGATTCCTACTTTTTACCATAATCCCAGACCTAATCCCCATTATTCTTAATAAAATACACAATTAAGAAGATTAAGTGAAGATACCTTATTTCCGGCATTTGATATCAATCCTTCTTCACGCTTGGTCTTTCTTTGACTGCAACTCTCCTCCCAAGGCTGACCTGCATTCACAAAAGACAAACAAAGAACTCCACATGCATTTCATCTACAGATTAATGGGTAGGACAAGAAAAGTACTTATTTGATATTAACTTCACTAAAGCAACTTACAATGATGAAGCCGACCACTGCTCCATGAATCTGGTCCTGGGATCCTCATTTACTGTGCACCAACTGCTAAGACACTTCCTTCTCTTCTTCATTTAAATCACAAAATGGTTGCAAAATCTTGGGCAAAGGGGAATACAAATTTGGGTAGAGTTTCTTTACTATGTTTTTCCTCCTTTCAAATGGGACCCTTACCCCTTCTTTTATAGGCTAGAAGGAGCTAGGTATTTGGTCGAATGACCGGCCATGCATGGCCAAAAGGTTTAGTTAACTTACCCAAAGTTGTGTGTTCCATTAGCAACTTTTCATTTTTTGTGCTACTGTAGGTCCACGTGGGCTGTAGTGGGTCAGCTTGCATGGACACTGTAGATACATGCAGGTTGTAGTGGAGTAGGGTGCCTGGGCCTTTAAAAAAGGTATTTTTAAGAAGAGTTGTTCAGTAGTGTTTTAGCAAAGAAGGAATCTGAGATGGCATGGTGCCAGGTAAGAATGTCTGGTGCAAATTAGGGTTATAACAGATGCCCCCTAATGTGTGAGGTTAGAAGAGCATCTGATGGCCGAAATACATTATCAATCTTCAGCAAGATACCAAAAAAGTGAGCCCAGGGACCATAAATTGGGAGGTGCCATCTGTAAAATAACAATTGTCTCACCGAAGCGGGCATACCCATGCTCGGGATGAAATAAAATCATGTCTACTAATCAAATACACTGTAGATCCATGTCATATAACTATATAAAGTGTAGCCATGAGCAATATACAGTGGAGCTACATCTCGAAATCAAAAAGATATACATGTACAGTATCCATATTCTAGAAGTTGATAAGGCCTGATTGTTGGAGATGATGTCTTCAGAGCTCGAGAAACAACTTCAAAATATTCAAAACTTGGGTAGGAGTGTAATATGAGTGTACTACTTCACTACTCAGAGGTCTTCGATGGCTCATCAAGTATGGACTAGAGGATCTTGATAATCAGACTAAAGGCTTCATTGATTTCAAAAAAATACTTGATTGGACTTTCGGGATGGCCAGGCATGAGGGCAAGAGACAAATTGTAGAGGGGCTGACTCAGGCTTGGTAAAAATTCCCCGAGGCAATAGCATGACAAATGATGAGACTCAGGAAGCATGGCATTTGACATAACTTCACGATGCAAGAGGCAATGAAAACTCTCCATATATTTCGAAGAACAAGAAACGGAGGAGGACACAGCTCTATGTAGCGAGAACAACTTCCTAAGGTCTTGTTATCCCCGATTTCTAGGGATAACTAGGATATCATGTCTCGAGGCCCACAGGTTCTAGACATGGAGTACCGAGAGCAAGATTGACCTAAGCATGGCCTTGGAGGGCCCATCCTTTTCTTCTTTTGTCAGATTCATCTTGTCAGCAGCAACAACATCCATCACCATTGGCTTGGTCTTGTATCAGAGAAGGCTCTTTTTCCATGAGGTAATTGGTCCAGGTATCATGGTAT